>QANZ01031075.1:13028-77384 GCA_003254925.1 Chamaecrista fasciculata | reverse complement strand
TATATATAAATAATTAAATATTCATAATTTTTAATGAAAAATTTAAAAATTACAAGTTTTATTCATAATATATGTCATATGTATTATTATTTTCTCTTATATGTCATGTTAAAGTCACAAAAAATTAATTTATATTTTAAAATTTATGAATATGTGTCGTGTCGGTGTCGTACGAGTGTCGGACACTGACACGTGTCCGACACGGCGACACACCCTCAAAATGAAGTGTCCATGCTTCTTAGGATGAGACAGTGGGTCATACATAAAAAAGGGAAAAAGAGGAAATATATATTAGGCTGCAATTTGCTTATATTATGAGAAAGAAACACTCTTATCATGATAGAACAGATAAGCAAGATTACAGAATTATTGAGATATGTAAAGAAAGAGACAGAAGAAATTAATTAAAGAAGCAAAAAAACAAAATGGTGAATAGATAACATAATACAATAATACAATAATAATAATAATAAATAATAATAATTCAAGATGATGCCTCCCTTCAAAGGAGTGGACATGTACAGAAGCACAAGCCACAGCCATGCATGCATGCATGCATATATGCATATATGTGTCACCACTGTACTGTACTGTACACACACACACAGAAACATATATGAAGGAATATGAATATGAGAATGAGATTGAAATGGCTATGTTCCGAAAGCGAGGGGCAATCGAGACCTTCCCTGCGGTGCCTTCCCTACAGTACCTACCCTACTGCTATTCACATTCACATTGACATTCACATGCCTTGACGATGCTATTATACTACAAGTAGTACTAGTGGCCCCTTTTTGTCCCATGGGTTGTGGCCCTACGCTCACTGCCTTCTCGCATCGACAGCTCATCAATAACCCTTTCCGTTTCGTTTTCTCCGGCGCTTGTTCGCCGCCGTTAATTTCGAACGGTCCTTCTGCCGTCGTCACGCTCCAATCGATGCTTGCTTCGCTCGGCTCGTAGCAGCATTCTGTGATTGTGGGCGTTGTCGAATCGGTGCTTCTTCGACCCAATAGGAAGTTGTTAGCCTCGTCGAGGGAGTCTCTGCGACGGTAATTGATGATTGGGTAATTATTATTATTATTATTATTATTAGTGGATGTGGTTTGAGTGGAAAAGCTTTCTATCTCGAATAGATCGGAGCTCGCGTCGCTCGCTACGTCGTCGTCGATGATTCGTGACTTGGGGCTTGGTGGCGGGAATGGGAAATTATTCGGACGGTGCTCTCTGGAGGTGTCGTTGGCTTTTCGTGAAACAGAGTTTGCAGATGGTTCGATATCGGGGGGTCGGAAGATTTCCAAGGATTCCCGGCGTTGATCTTCATCGATTTCGTTCAGATTTTGGAGTTTTATGGCGGCGACTGCGGGGTTAGGGTTTAAGACAGGAAAAGTGAAGCCGTCAGTGAAGGGCCTTACAGAGGCGACAACTCTCTGCGACTGGAAAATTGCAGGAGGAAGAACTTGAGTCTCGGTGGATTGGAGTCTTTGAGACTTGCCGACAAACATTTCCTGGTCCCTAGGTCTCTGGTCCACCAACCAGGTATTGTTGTTGTTGTTGCTGCGTGTGATGATGGGAATCTTTCGGGTTTCAGGTTTATTAGGAGCTACTACTGTGGTCTCCATATGCATCTTGGAATTGGGACTGTCAACATCTTGATGCCTTTTGAGGTCCAGAGAATCTCTGGTAATTTGGCTTTGTGATACACGCGGTGGGGCGGCTGGAGTTTGTGGCATTTGGTGTTCTAAGCTATTTTCCTTCACTTCTACGGATTTCTTACCAGAGCAAGGACATTTTCTTCGAAATAGCCATATGGGTTTGTACAACGAATCTCTAAATTTTCTATTGGGATCATTAGGATGATGATGAGCAGGATTCCTCATGGAGATCACTGGAATTGCTCCCGGAGGATGAGAGAGCAAACCAGTTTGGCTGTTCCAACTCGCTTCTGAACAAGCTGTTGGAGTTGAAGCATGGAACGAACGAGCTCTGTAGTTCCTTAAGTTTGCATACCCATCAACCGAGGATGAAGCAGAAGAGTATCGTCTTGCTTCTACGGCAATATTATTATCATCAATTCTCTCTGGAATGTGCTCCACATTCAATCTAACCAAAGGAGAAACTCTTCTGTTGGTGCTAATGGTCACTTTTTGCATGTCATTGTTGGTTGCTTCGTTGAAGTACTTGTGGGCATCAAATATACTAAGCTCAGAATCGTCGAGAGCTGTACATCCACCATGGCCAATGGGGAGGTGTCGTTGGCAATTAATTGGCTCATCGGGCATCAGATAAGAAGAGAAAGATGCATCTCTGTCATTGAGAGCAGGAGATTTCGGAGGAGTCAGATTCCCATGAAAGGTCTTCGTCACTGTTGCACTTTCCATTTGCTTGCTCTTATTCGTAGATATTATATTAATTAATAATAATATTTTGAAGCTGGCAAAGCTGAGGATGAAACTTATAGTGGGAGCTATTTCCTCTGAAATTCCTTGTTCTGATATATATGGGTTCAGGAATATGTCAATGTATCAACTAGTCCTGTCATCTATCATAAAGCAGTAAAAACTGCCTGTTTCCCCACCCTTCTTTTCTTTTCCCCTACCCCTTCGACGAAACAAACTTGCAATCTATGATTGCCTCAGACAAACAACAACTTCTCAATGTATTATAAGTAAACAACAAAAGTGTCTGAATTTAAAATACCCCATCCAAACTAAATTATGATATCTTCATGGATAGAACGATAAAATAACCAATTACATGTGGCAGTTCATCATTTGGTTGCATCGTGACCATATGTTAGCTGCAATCTCTGTCAAGAGATCAATCATTGTAACAATTTCCTACCCCTTGCAACTTAGGTTAGTAGACATCATTCTGAATAAAATAGATCAAAGTAGCAGACATATGCATGTTAGTATAATTGCTCTTAAGCACAGTTTATTCAATTCAGAGCAAAAAATGCTCGTGCTAGCTGCTTTTGAAACAGAAACATACAGAGACTCGTGATTTAATCATGATATAGAAGATTTACATATTAAGATCTTCCATGGTTTCTCCTATTGCGAATTACTATCTGTTTCTTTCTTTTTTGTTCAGGGTAAGGATTGAATCCAAGACATTAAACTCATATCAATCTTAAGGGAGTAGCTAGAGACCTTTTTTTTTCTGTAGTACTCCAGGGCATAGTATAAAAGAAACAGTAAGAGGTATTGGAAGGGGTTGGTCCCATTTAGGCGCTACTCTTCTCTCTATCTCTTCAACTGTATACTGTTTATTTTCTAGCTAAGGCTGTGGCTTATAATATGTGATTGTGAAGTAATCAAGGGTGACTGTTTAAGAGTCCTAAATTAGTAAAATGTGCCTGAGTTGAATCTCTTTTAGACTTTTACCCCGACTGAATTTGCTTCGCAACTCAAGATCTGTGACCATTACTCACCTTCTTTCAATTCATGTGGCCACGCCTGATAAGTTTGGTGGTTTTGATTCAAGCGATTAGGAAAAGAAGCAAGTCCCATCTGACATCAAACATGATCCAGAAAGCAATGTTAATGTGTGTGAGGGTCCATTTCATTTGACATTTAGGGAAGAAGGTCTGTCTGAACTCTAGAGAGACCATAAAGAACTGTCTTTATGGCTTTACGCAATCAAAACCACGAGAGGTGGATTATTTGGGAAACAGTGGATGGTGGGTCACCATTAACCTTATAGGTAACGTGCACTGCTTTATTGCCTGCCTCTAGACAATTTATGTATGGCTCTTACATCAGGTGGGCTGGATTCTGTTCTACAGAAAGATTTTGTTTACATTCTTTTTTTTCCGTCTAATCATATTGGTATTCTTTTTTACTTGGTTATTGTGGAACTTATTCATTCTCAACATCTTTTACACTTTATTTGTTCATTGACTAGAAACAGAGAGGCTGCTATGTTACTGAAAACAACCATATGTGTTCTGGTTTCTTCTGTTCTTGAGCAAATGGGCTAGTCTCTCAAACTCATCCTGTCAAATGCATGTGGGTCCCTCCATATTGTGTAGGCTAATCTCTATGCGACCTAAGTTAATTATTATTATTATTTTGAAATTGAATGGTGGTGTTATTTTAATTACCCGATGTCTCCCAAGGGACAGTAGTATCATTTTATAGGATAGTTGTTGAAGACTCGTCTATCTTTACAGATATATAGTTATTTCTTGTGTCTTTGTTCGGAACTTAAAGAAATCCATGAATGAAGAAACTCATTTAAGCTATCCAATAATATAAATTTTCATAAAAACTAATAAAAAACGTCCAATTGATTAAATGATGATATGATAGATTTGGGTCAAAATTATAAGTCTTGGGAAACGCTCTTTGCATAATCAGTTGAAGAGGATTTCCAATATTTTAGGCTTTTATGTTTCAATAATTCATTCCCTTTCTTCCTTTTCCGGTTAGGCCGAATATTCAAATGGGTAGTTTTAAATTGGTCTTAAATATTTAATTTGTTTTAAATTTTATCTAATATCTTTTTATAATTTTTCATTTTTGGTCTTAAACGGTAAAGTAGGATCTCATGTTTTAAATTCGAATGTCATGAGTATAAGATTACAAGTCATTTTTTAGTCTAAAATATGGGTCACCTGTTTTACAGATGATATCTCTTTCATTTCAAGGTCGAATGTAATAAGTTTAGAATTATGTGTTATTTTGAGGAATTCTTTCTCTTTTCAATTGTCACTATTGGCAAATGAGGTCAAATCAGATCTCGAAAGTTGATTTTCAAGTAGGTTAGAGACTAAAAATGAAAAATTATAGAAATTCATTTTTTATGCATGATTTAACCCAGTTTGTCGACGGTTCTAACTAACAGAAAAAACTTCTCAAGAATAATAGAGAACTTGTCGCATTCAAACTTAAATCGATAGAGATATGAGCAACTTTACTTGTTTAACCATTAAACAAGTAGCCTACTTTTTGGTTTCGATTTGATCTCGTTTATTGACAACTCTAACTGAATAAAGAAATAACTTATTAAAAACAATTTGTTCATTTGATCTTGAAACAAGAGAAATATGATTACATTTAGTAGTTTGAGATCAAAATAAAAAACTATGGAAACATATATGACCAATTTAAAACAAATAAAATATTTAGGACTAATTTAAAATATGCCTCATGCTTTTGGGACTAATTTGAGTATTTGGCCTTCTGGATAACATTTCACCATTACTCCATTAGAATTTAAACCAATATAAAGATAAGAATAAAAAGACTTACCAGTATACCGAGAGGCATCGACCAATCTTCTTGTAGACAGCAAAAGCAAAGGATTTTCTTAGGCTGCCACGACCTTCCACACCTACCACACAAACAAGAGAAATATGATTACACACAAGAAATATGATAGAGAAAGGCCTTTGGCCAATCATCATCCATGGCTCTTCTTCCTTCTGTTTCCCACGTCTTCTCCCAACGCTGCCTTCCATGTTTTATGCTTCCTCTCGACAACTTCATTTCCTTCTCTTCATATTCCTTCAATCCACTCACTCCATTAAAGCTCCGCCTGAACCATAGCCTCAGAAACCCCAAGCTCTTCTCTGTTTCTTACAGGTATCTCACCCACGAAGATGATGAAGAAAAAGAGGACGCTGAAGATCACAACTTTGATGACGCAGTGGCTCTCTTCAACGGCAGAGAGTACTACAAATGCCATGACCATCTCGAAGCTCTATGGCACAAAGCTCAAGATCCTACCCGAACTCTTATTCATGGTATTCTGCAGTGTGCTGTGGGATTTCATCACCTTTTCAACCAGGTTTTCATTTCACACATGACAAAAAGTTTTTTTTTTTATCTGATTTTCTAGTCGATACATTCCAAGAAAAATCTATGACTCTTAACAAGTTAGTTTCTCTATGAATATATTTTTTAAAAGGATTGAATTGTAATGTGTCATAAATTTTTTAGATTAAATCAGATATTTTAAAAAAATAGTTGAGTTTGGATTTTGAGTTTTGGCTTGAAAACTGTGTGCATTGGCTGAAACAGAACCACAAAGGAGCAATGATGGAGTTGGGAGAGGGGGTCTGTAAGCTGAGAAAGATGGAGTTTCGAAACGGGCCTTTTCATCAGTTTGAGAGAGACATTTCTGCTGTTCTGGAATTTATATATCAGACCCAGATAGAATTAGCTGCATGTGAGTGAGTCACTTCACTGTTCACTCCAAAGCTTGGCATGCCATGATGGTATGGAAATGAAAATGTTGAAAATGTTTGTGTTGCTGTGTGAATGTGAGCAGGTGGTGATGATATTTGTGTGGCAATGGATCAATCTGAAAGATCGTATCAGCTTCTGGGAGAATATAGTGCAGGGCAAAGAGTATATGATTTAGAACTTGGTCATGATGCATCAGTATACATTGTGTTCTGCCCTTCTGGCTCTTATGGTGCCTCTGACACTGAAACTCCAAGAGTCAAGCTTCCCAAACTTAAAGCTACTACACAACATCTTATGGCCTATGATTATTAGTAAAAAAATGTCTTTCCAGCAATTGTATATTTAAAAAATTTCCTTGCTAAACCACCCTAAACTCTACCTCAACCTGATAAAGGATTAAAGGGAACTATAAGTGCATCTATGTGTTTGTCTTACAGATAAGGAAGAGCAAGCTGGAAAGAAGTCTTACAGTTTACAAAGTTATTCCTTACTCCTTAGGCAATTATGGCATCCAGTAAAAGTTAAACTTATTTTGATATTTCTTTAGCATGAATGATAATGAAGAAGGCGAGTAAGATATGAACTGTGATGGCAATGGCGGAAGTGAATATTAAGTAGCAGAACTACGAAACTGAATGTGAATACATAAGTAGGTGGAACTTTATAAATTTGCAAGATACCTTATGGGGTGGGTGGGTGGCTCATTCATTTATTTATTGATGTCTTTTCATCATTCCCTTTTTAGATGTTTAAATTATATATATAGGCCAAAGTCCTATTTTGGCCCCTCAATTATGTTCAGTGTTCTAAATTGATCCCCTAATTATTTTTCGTTCTATATTGGTCCCCCAGCCATTTATCCATTTATTTTACAACGCATCACGGAAAGGTATAAATGGCTATGTTCCAATTTACTATTTTACGTCTTTGCTTTCATGTTAGTTTAATTTCCTCTAATTTGTCCAAGAGATATAGAACTTAGAAGACAATCATTTCAGAACTTTCGTTCAGCTTTCTNTATATTGGTCCCCAGCCATTTATCCATTTATTTTACAACGCATCACGGAAAGGTATAAATGGCTATGTTCCAATTTACTATTTTACGTCTTTGCTTTCATGTTAGTTTAATTTCCTCTAATTTGTCCAAGAGATATAGAACTTAGAAGACACAATCATTTCAGAACTTTCGTTCAGCTTTCTATTTTCTAATGAACATGAATCCCTCACTTGCAACACAATATATATATACATAACACACAACAAACACGGCATTCACATTCTGCAAATTGGAAAGGAAGCCCCAAGAGTGGAATCAACTTCTATCAACATGATGACTTTTACTTTATTTCCTCACCTTCTTCTTCTTCAATGTGTTTGTCTAATATTTCTCTACTGCTTCTATTTTGCCAAGTGCTATGTGGAGGAATAAGCTGACCAACCTTGGCATATTTTTCCATGAATTTATACTCCCAATCTTCCAAAATTACAAGCTCCTCTTCACTCAATCCTTCGAGGTTCCCATTAATATCTTCAGGTTTAAAAGACAGGAGAGCAAGAGCTCTGCTGCATTCCTTTCCGGCAAACATGGCATACGGTCCACCAGGACCATAAAAATTCCTGCAAGTGCGATCAAGCAATATATGAACCAGAGGAACAAGAATTAAGCACACAATATAATTTGGAACCAGAAAACAGTTTCAAATATGAGTACGCAAGAAGCACTAAAAAACAAAATATCAAAGGATTCTCATGTACTCACATCATAAGATGAACATAGGCAGCTTTTATTCAGATCTCATCCACAGAGACAAAATCATAGCATAAATCGAAAATTTCCAAAGTAGATGGTAAGAAAGTGAAGTAAAAGGATATCAAATTCATCTTAGAGGAAATTCATATCTTTCAAGACTAGCAGGTACTAGTTAATACAGATTAAAGTCAACTCAAGGATTTAAAGAGATCATCTTCCATGTCGTCATCTTAGAGTTCAAGCAGGTAATTAATAGCTGATACAGTCATACAGATTAAAATCAACTCAAGGATTTAAAGACATCATCTTCACCGAAGTGCATGTAATTAACCCCACCAGAGTGGGTTGTCACTTTTTCTTTAATTACTTCATAAAATATATAGCAATGGCTAAACCCATGCCTTTGGTCCTCAATCTCATGAGATTCTTATAAATTAGAAATATAGTATAATCAAGTTCCATTTCCTCCAAGAACAGAACAAATTCAGGCTACTCTTCACACTGAACAAGAAGCCAATAGCCGTTCCAGCCCCCAAATTCTATGTTTATTGGCAACCCTAAAAAGACACTAGTAGAATGCTGAGTCAAAATCCTAACGTGGCGCGAGAAAAAAGAAACGAGAACTATTGCTGGAGAATAAACCAACATACGCTAAAAGGTCGTATAAAATCTCAACACCGCTCGATTCGTTGGCTTTTCACAACAGCGAATACGCCCTACGTTCTCATATACTTTCCTTCACTTTCCCAGCCACGAAATACACAAGACGAATTAACGAATTATACAACTATCAGCTAGTGACAAATTAGGGGAGAAATAGGGAAAATTAGAGTACCTGGCAGAAGAGACGTCGTAGATCTGGCCTCTGATTGACATTAAGAGAGGTTTATTAGGGTCAGAGCCATTATAGGGTCGCAATTCCTGGTCGGTGATATCCCCCAATTGAACCGGTTCAGGAGCGGCGTTCCCAGTATCGAAGCCAAGATTGTTAGGGGCGGAAATGATAGGGGGCTTATTGAAATCTTCAGGAGAAACAAACATACCACAGACCATTCTGTAGACAACAACCATCATAGCTAGAATGGTGAAGAAGGCAGCAGGTGATAGGCCAGTGTACCACGTAACCTCATCCATTACCGTCGAGTATAACCCCATCGATGAAATTAGGAGAACTCTTTCTCACTCTGATCTGTGTAGGAAAGGAAACGGAGAATATGGAAAATCGAGAGTGATGCAGATGCAGAGAATGGATAGTGGCGAGTAGGAGATGAGCCTGACGATACCTAACTACCTTCGCTTCGCTTACCTACCTCAGTTTGACACTTTGACCAACGACCAACAAGAGAGATGGCTGGAAAAACACAATAATAAGTCAAATAGTCATTTTAGTTAGGCTTAAGTACACTTTTGGCCTCTTAACTTTCGTAAAGATTTCAATTTGATCCCCTAACTTTTTTGTTGCAATTTTGGTCCCCTAACTTTTGAAAACGTCTCTCCGTTGGTCCCAAGCGCACTTCCATATGACAAGCTAAGTTGTGATAATGTGGTAAATATGGGTGAAGTGGATTGAAAAATGACCATTATGTAATGTTTTGAATCTTTTTTTCGGTTAAGTTTTGGTTGATTCGTTCTCAAAATATTGTAATTTGTTGCATAATGTTTATTTTTTAATCTATTTCGTTCATATTTGCCACATCATCAGCCCACCAGATCAGCACTAACGAGCTAATGGCAAATAATGGATGGAAGTGCACTTGGGACCAACGGAGCGACGTTTTCAAAAGTTAAGGGATCAAAATTGCAACAAAAAAGTTAGGGGACCAAATTGAGACGTTTTCAAAAGTTAGGGGACCAAAANACATTGTGCCTATTTGGAATAGAGGTGAAGTGATGTGAGTTTTGAAAAAGTAATTATTAGAAAATTAGTTGATTTTAAGCTAAGTAATTTAAAGTTAAAAGTTGTTTTTGGTAATTTATTGATTTTGGTATTCGACGGGTACCTTAAATATCCGAAATACCCTAAAATAATGGATATAGGATAGAATATCTTAATACAAAAATCGAATATATTTGATATCCAATATATGTTAATTAAAATAAATAATTAAAAATATAATAAAAATGTATAAAATATTTATATTATAGGGTATCGGACACCGAGTACCCTAACTATCCGTTCATTTCGGATGGATACAAGATAGTTGATTTTTTTTTTCAATACATGTACCCTATCCGATATCCGAAATCCGACAAATATCGGATATTTTTTACGGGTGAATTTGGACGGGTATCCTAAATATCCACCTAAATTATCATCCCTATTTTGTATTGGTGAAATTTACAATGGATTTTTATAAGTGATTTTGAAAAATTTTAGTTACTTGATAAATATAGATATTACCATTACAACAACTTTGTCTAAATAAATTGGCTAAAGTGTACTTTTGGTCCCATAACTTTGGCAAAGGTTTCAATTTGGTCCATAACTTTTTTTGTTGCAATTTTGGTCCCATAACTTTGGCAAAGATCTCAATTTGATCCCATAACTTTTTTTGTTGCAATTTTGGTTCCATAACTTTTGAAAACGTCTCACCGTAGGTCCCAATACTGATTTCCACCCATTATCTACCGCTAAAGATGATCTGATATACTGAGTTGAATGATGATGTGACAAATATGAGTGAAGTTATGAGACTGATACAAATCAGCTTGGGACCAACGGTGAAACGTTTTAGAAGTTATGAGACCAAAATTGTAACAAAAAAAGTTATAGGATCAAATTGAAACCTTTGCCAAAATTATGGAACCAAAAGTACATTTAGCCCAATAAAATTTTGACAAAACTTAACTTATAAGTATTTTGATGGATGAAAAATAAATAAATAAAAAAAATACCTGCCTACTTTTAATTCATTGTTTTCACATCAATTTAACAGTAAAAAATAAATAAAAAGAAAAAAAAAAGCCATGGGAAAAAGACAAAAATAATAACTATGATAATGATAATAATATGGCGGAAGAAGCGAGAGCTGAAGACGTGGTAGTGGTACGTGCAATTGGCAAATATATGGAAAGCATTTGTTACTATTAAATCAATTTATGGTAGTTCAACTGATCAACACCACGCAGGTGTCACTATTAATGATTATTGGCTCCTTCCTTATAATGATTTATCATATTTCATTTCAATCCAAAACATGAACAATTGCCACGATTGACACTCCTCACGAAATTTGTTCTTGCTCCAATGGCTAACTTCGTCCTTCTCCCTCTCATCACATTCGGTTTCAGACCTTGAGAATTCATTCATTCATTATATCGCGCAACACACATCGTTGCTTCATTTTCGCCTTTTAACTGACGTGTCTTTCAATCACTATGTCCGCATGATTCTCCGCACAAGTTACGAGTGAGTCTTTCCCACCTTATCTTTACCTTCATTCTCGTTTCGCCTTCATACTTCGTCTTCTCATCGACCTCTTCTCTAATTTGCGCAATTTCCTGTTTTCTTTTTGCGTGTCCATAAGAAAACCCTTATGCGATTGGATTGATTTTCAACTGATTTTCCCCTGAATTGCTTACGGTAACGACTTTGGTTTTCACAAGTGTTCAGTGGAATGAGTATATCTCTTTAACGAAGAGGTAAAGATCGCATGGTGTTATTTGAATCTTCAAGGATTTTACAATCTATGTTTAATTATATACTGTTTGTTGTGTGTCAATGCTTTTGTTTAATTTGTGGGTGATATGATTATTTAGCTGCAATAATTAGTAAAGGGGTCGATGCAAAATCCCGGTAGATGCCATCACTAGTGAATAAAGAGGGCTTCTTCTTCCTTTTAGAACAAAGGGGAAGGATGAGATTTGACAGTGTGGAAATCCTACTTCTCTATGTTATTTTAAAATACAACAAAACATAACTACATATATTATATTTTTGCTACTTCTTTTATATTTCTAATACTTTAAGTCTAAACATCTTTGATGATGGAATCGCCTCCTTTTCTCTCTTTCCTTATTGCCTTCATGCTTTCAATATGCAAACTTTTTTTACAAAAAATTTATAGAGCAAGCATAATTCTTGCATTGATCAGTCAAGGGATTCAAGTACTCATCACATCCTGCTATAAGGCTTTTGTTGTTCTTTTGCATTCAGGCTGTGTTAGATTGGTAGGGATTTGAAAAGATGGCATCCATGAAACTGATGCCCGGTGCAAAAGAAAAAGTGCTGTCTCCTGAAGGGCAGCAGAGCAAGGTAATAAATTCACAACCATTTGGCATAAATATAAAGGGGTTAATTTGGCTTTTAACGGAGATAAAGAAACTTAGGAACACTAATCACTTTCTTGCTATCATATTCTCCAATGTTTAACATAAATTTTTTTTGAAGTATTACCCACATATCATGATTTTATTGGAGAATAGGATAGTAACTATATGAGAAACTTCATCTAAATTTTCTCCTAACAGATATATTTATCGTGTTTCTGATGTTCTTCTGTCCAAAAGCTTGCATTTATTTATATTATTGTTGGGAATTTAATTGATCCTCTTTAAATCTTGCACAAGCTATAATACATTATTAAGGTGATTGTATGTCTCTCTTGCATTTGGGCGAGCAGAGAAAATCTTTAGTAGCTCAGAGGTTCCATCATGGTAGATATTGTTTTGCAGCAAGAAAAATTAATTTTTTTCTTTCTTTTCTCAGGTTAGTGAAATCAGAAAGATCATAGGTCCAATTGCTGATAAGTTCCCATCTCTGTTTTCGGATGCATCAATACAAAGGTTCCTCATTGCACGAAACTGGAATACAAAGAAAGCTTCAAAGATGATGAAAGAAACCTTAAAATGGAGGCTAGAATTCAAGCCTGAGAAGATTAAATGGGTATGCATCATCATTAGTATTGTCTCTTGTTTTCTAATGATCGGAGGTCAATTCTGAACCATATGAATGTCAGTTAAATTTTTGCTTTGTGCTACAATTGCCTCATATAAATCATTTTCAACTTAATTGCATGTAGCTCGAACCCAATAATAGACAAAAATACGACCCTCAATTACATATATGACTCCAATGTATGGTTATGAGATTCTTTCGTGATGATCTACATGAGTACATGACTACATTCTATTAATTAGATAAGTGCAACTGAAAAACAAATTTCTTTTTGTGCAAGTAGGATGATGTAGCTCGCGAAGCTATGACAGGAAGGTTATATAGAGCTGATTTTTTGGATAAGCAAGGGAGAACTATCCTTGTTATGAGAGCTGGTATTCAGGTAGTCTCCATAGCTTAATGAGAACTCAAAACCAAGTGTTTTTTATGTCCCTTCTTCTAATGACTGTATTTGAATATATTTTATATTTGAATGTCATCGTTAATATAATTGAACTTGAAGTTTCATTTCCTTAATTAAGACCTTGTTTATCCATGTCAGAGTACAAGCTCACCAGTTATGCAGATCAAGTACTTGGTTTACTGTCTGGAGAATGCCATATTAAATCAAAGTCCCAATCAGGAACAGATGGTTTGGCTTGTTGACTTTCGAGGATGGAACAAACAATGCTTATCATTAAAGGTTACTAAGGAAACTGCCCAACTCCTGCAGAATCATTACCCTGAGAGATTGGGCTGTGCAATCCTCTACAATCCACCAAAACTATTTGAGTCCTTTTGGACGGTATGTTGTCATACAGTGTCCCTTTCTTTTATCATTCTCGGATCTGTATGTGTAATGGAATTATCTAGACTCTAGAAGATCTTGTTTGATTAACGCATTCATGTGTAAGCTGCAGGTGTATTTATTTCATGACCCCATCAATGTGTTTTATTTGTTCTTAAAGAGAGAACATAAATTGGGTGTATCTGTGTTCCTTAGTGTTCATTAGAACGTCAGGTATTGTGCAATCTGCAAGGCTTTAGGGTATCAATTCAAATTTTAAGGGAACCTACATACAATTACTGATGCAGTTGCGCACAGTTTGACCTATGAAGTTTTCCTAAAAATTTACCCATTTTATAAATGAGTATCACTTCACTGCCTTGCCCTTTGTGGATTTTAAGGTTCTCAGAAACATGAACTGAAGATTGAGACTAAACTGGATAACACACAATGAAACAAATTAGTACATGTAGATTTGTACTTCGAACTGACAAGTTTGTCTTCTATCTATCTGGAATAGATGGTGAAGCCATTTCTTGAGAACAAGACTTTCAAAAAAGTGAAGTTCGTGTATCCTGACAATGCTAAAAGCCGCATAATAATGGAAGAAATATTTGACATGGACAAGCTGGATTCCAGTTTTGGTGGGAAAGGTTCAGCTGGATTCAACTATGAAGCATATGCAATGAAGATGAGAGAAGATGACAAAAAGATGGCCAAGTTTGCAGACTCTGGTTGTTCATCACCAAGTTCCCTACAGTCTCTGGTGGCTGAATCACGGCTGTCAGAATCAACGGCCTCTGACAATGAGGGTGACGAGGATGAAATATCTTACAACGGCTCAAACATGGAGAAAGATGATGAAAGCTGCAAGGCCATTCACCTAGCTCCAAAGATGACTGAAAGGGAAGCATAAGTAACTTAGCTCTTTTTAAAAAAAAATTATTAGCAGAGTATTAGACCTAGTCATGCCTAATTATATAATTTTTTTTTTCAAATTCTCCACATCCATAAATTTCACTTTACAACAAGGTAACCCTCATTTAAACTTTAAATGAGTGTGTTAATCTATTGCAGAGGATTGCAATTTGTTAAAGGGAAAATTTTAGAGGTAAAGTTTTCTAGGTTCTATTATTTAGCTTTACAATAAAGTATGATACATGGTGGAATTATCATCTTTTTGAAAGATTAAATTATATGGTGCTGACTGCTGAGTTTAGATTTATGTGTTGCATTTTTATAGGAGAACTTAAATGGAGACATTTGAAAACTATTTGTTTCTTATGTGCCTCAAAACTAAAATGAGAAGGGCCACACACCACCCTTGCATTCACCAAAGGCTAACTATAAAAAACATTAAAGCAGGTTTCTTTTGACAAATAGTCATAATGAAGTTTCGAGGGTACTTGAAAACTTGTATAACTTGTGGCACCCGTACACTTTACGAGTATTAATACAACGTTTCATTCTAACCTAAATTACCATTTATTAATTTGGTTTATGGGGGCAAAAAGAAAAAGGTTGCTAATGAATTTATGCTTTTGTGAGTCTAACTGGCGAGGCATAGTTTTATTAGCAAAAAGTGAATTGTTTAGGTGTGATACTTAGGACAGGTGGTTTAGCTTTAAACAAAAATGGAATTGAATGGTTCATAAATTAGAATTACTGCCTGCTTCGCTTTCTTCTATGGTGCCTTTAGCCTTTTGTTTATGTGGGCGGGGCCGTCCAAGTTGATTTATTAGAAGGAAATGAGATAGTGACGTCCAAGTCGGCGTTTTTGTTACTACAACTTCAAAGAAAATGAATATTCCAAAGCTGAAATTGTGAATTTGAAGCTTGAAAGCTAAAATATATAACTTTGATGTATCAATTTTGATGATGGCAATACTCTAATCTAATTGGTTTTCTGGACATAGGGGCAGATCTGAATTATGGCTTTATCTGTGTTTTGAAATTCTTGTCAGAGTATCTCCCAAGAACAATTCATACATCAAACAAATATAGGAATGCGAAAAATAGAGAATAATAGATGAACCGAAACAATTTATCATGGTTCGACCATTAGAGTTTACAATAATTTGATGAATGAATCACTCATCTAAGTCATACATCACCCATATCTCTACTTTATCAATTCCAATCGAGTTTTCCCTAAGAGTCTCCATTGAGATATGTTATGATGTACTATGATTCTCAATCTGCATCTAATTACTATATTTATAAGCATCTTAAAACTCTAGTCTTATAAGGATTATTTAACTTAGGCCCGTTAGGTTAATAAGTTCAGCTACTTAAATATTTAACCACTAAAAAAATACTTATTTCCAATAATAATTAGTAATTAACTGAATACAAGTCACCTTAAAAGATTTCTCAATTCTTTTTCAATTAAGATTTCAATCTTTAGAGAAACTTTGACATGTAACTTTTTGGAAAAAAATTTAGTTTTTAATACCTTTAACTCTTTGATTTGATCTCTAAATCACAGTAGTATACAATCCAATTTATTAACAGTGAATGTTTAATAATTTGATTTTCAAATCTAAAAAATGTAGTTTTTAAAAATAGTTTACCTATTACTTGTTAGTTCTATTAGTAACTCTAATGAGGAATGGATGACTAATAAACAACCTAAAACTTTGAAAGATTGAATACACATTTTATTTTCCGATAAGATAATTATGCATATATCTTTTGTTTACTTAATTGTGTATATTAAAATTTAAAACCAAATTATTAAAATATATAGTTATTATCAAGGACTTACATGTTCCTCATTTTTTGTGTCGTAATGATCATTCTATTGTAGAATGACCTAGTCAATTAATGGAATTTTAATTCGATATATAACTTACTAATTACGTTGTTTGTTTTCAACGGAGGATTGAGCGTAACGTTTCCTCATGATATCGTCTTCATTTGAATAAATAAATCGATTCATTTAAAACTATATCACTTGGCAGTTGCTATCGTAGCCTTATTGAGCTATATGTGGACCAAATTTTATTACATTTCAAAATTTCAGATAGAAACAGAGCTCAAATTCTTAAGTTAACGAGCACATGATATCATATTTGATTATCTAGAACAAAAAATAAAAAGTTTCAACTATCACCCACGACGATATATTGTCTAAAAAACTCTAGTATAAATTTATAGGAGCATATTTATCAATATACACTTATCCTGAAACTATTTTTATATTTTCTTTCAAAAGCCTTATTATTCCCCTATTGAAGTCTTATATCAAGTAATTCACCCAAAAAATTAAAGTTTAGTCCAAGGAGTTTATATCATTCATGATGCCAGCAAAAATGAGGAATTAGATTAACAAAAAAGTGAGCTAGAAACACACTTGGAAGACCAGGCTGTGAAGAAACAATGCTGACAGAAACGCATGTTCTCAGGGACAGATATAATATAATAAGGAATTGAACGGTCAGAAACTCGAGGAGGGAATGATCTCACCAACATTCATCCTCGTTCTTCCCATTTTTTTATTGGTTCATCTTTTTAAATAATTAAAAAGTTAAAATGTGTACCCTGAGATTATCAAATGCATAATTAGAGAGGAAGATGAATTAATGTAGCACTGTAGTAGCAATAAAAATTGAGATTAGACGTCCCACCACAGTTTTACCGTTTGTGTTTAATAATAACACGAAAAGTGTGACAGAGAGTAAAAGAAAGTTCTTTGTTAGAAAGCAATTAAGAAAAACAAATTAAAATTAAAAGAATAGTAGATTAGAGGAAACAGCTTTCTTTTCCCTTTCAAGTCTCTTTCTCTTTCTCTTCTTTTTGTGCCGCCCCACTCTCTCACTCTGTCAAACGAAACGACCAAACGCCATTCCATTACACACACACAAAAGATACAGCTTCCTCGGTGCGAGCTCTTGTTTATTGTTTACACTGATACCACCATCAAAGTGAAGAAGACGGAAGTTAAACTAACACACCAAAGGATTCTCATTTCATTTCCCATTACCTTTTTTTTTTGGGTTTGGTCTCTTCAATCTATCTATTGCTGCTTACCCACAGCTTTCCAATTTGCATTCATTTGCTCTGGAAGGGTCAAGCTGTGATCGATTCATCAGTTTCTTTTTGATCGGATCGTTCTAGTTTCGTGGATTTTCTGTCGATTCAATTGCTAAGGTTAGTCTAAGCTTTTTTTTTTTTCTTTTTTTCTCTCCCCTTAATTTTTCATATCTTGCTTAGTTCGGACTTGGGGTTTTTGGGAACTGTTCTACGTGGATCTTATATGAGTGCCCGTTGGTTTGTTTAATTTGAACAGATTTTAGTTAGGGGAGGACATAGTAGGAGGGAGATGGGATCAGTGTCTGAAATAGGAGTTCAAATGAAGAAAATGCTGATCATCTCAATCAGGGCATGCCACAGATCAGTTTGTAATCATCCTTTCCTTGTATGTGTCTTGGGATTCTTGATTTTTCTGTACAGATCCTTTCCTTTTGTATTTTCCATTTTGGTTTCTGCCTCCCCTGTTTTGGTCTGCACTGCTGTTCTGCTTGGGACCCTTCTTAGTTTTGGACAGCCTAACATACCTGAAGTTGAGAAGGAGGAGGAAGTTACTCATGGCATTTCGTCTTTTCAAACTGAGTTTTCAGAGGGTACCACTTTTATTGCTGAGAAAGATGAGAGCCTTGTTGTAAAAACACATACAGAAAATACAGGTGTTGTAGAAGAGAGAAGCACTGAAGAAGCAAGTTTGGTGGGAGATAAAGGAAGGGATGTTGAGGAAGGTGACAATTTAACTTCTTATATGCCGCTGATTGATGAAGCAGAAGCCTCTCAGGATTTTCAGAATGAGAAGCAAGTAATTGAGCAAGCAGACCGGGAATTCTGCAGTTTTGAGTTGGAAAAAAAAAGTGAAGTTCAGGAGCAGAAATTGAAGGCTGAAGGTGTTTCAAGTGATGATGAAGCCCTTGAGGAACAATATGTATTTGTTCAAAAAGTAAACGATGACATTCTTGATATTGAAGAAACTGTCGAAGAGCCGCTTCAAACTTTTAATGGAGATCACTTGGACTTTTCACCCAGTTCATCTTGGAAACAGGTTGAGAACAATGAAGAGGAGGACTCTTTTGATTCAGAGTCTGATCGGGCAGAGAGCTCTTCCCCTGATGCTTCTATGGCAGACATAATGCCAATGCTTGATGAACTCCACCCGCTGTTAGACCTAGAAGGCTCGCGACCTGCACACTTGTCTCGTGATGGTTCTACTGCTTCTGAAAAGTCTCAAAAAAGCAATGACGGCAGCATTGAATCTGATGAAGATACAGAAAACCAAGTTGAAGTGGAAGAAGATGGTGTTGATGAACATGATGATGAGGAGGAAGAGGGTGGCAAAGAGGATGAAAGTAAAGCTGCAATTAAGTGGACGGAAGATGACCAAAAAAATCTCATGGATCTGGGAACTTCAGAGCTTGAAAGGAACCAGCGTCTGGAGAATCTCATTGCAAGGAGAAGAGTACGAAGAATGATGACAGAGAAGAATCTTATAGATTTGGAAAGTTCTGATCTTCCCTTCAATGTTGCTCCCATTATGACCACAAGACGCAACCCATTTGATTTTCTTGATGATTCCCATGTTGCCATGGGGTTGCCACCCATTCCTGGATCTGCTCCATCTGTTCTGCAGCCTAGACGAAACCCTTTCGATATTCCTTATGATCCAAATGAGGAAAAACCAGATCTTAAGGGTGACAGTTTTGAACAGGAGTTCATGGTGTTTAATCAGAAAGATACATTATTCCGGAGGCATGAAAGTTTCAGCTTGAGGCCTTCTGGGTTAGGGACAGTCAAGCTTGGGAGGCAAGATATGAGTTGGAAACCTGTCTTTGTTTCAGAGCAGATGGCTTCAGAGGGAACAAGCTATGCGCCATTCCAGAGGCAGTTAAGTGAAGTAAGTGAAACAATGTTGAGTTCTGTTCAGGATACTGAATCACTGAGCTCAACAGATCAGGATGAGAGGAAGTTCAATGAGCAAGATTTCTCTCAAGAAACTGAATTAATATCTGACGTAAGTCATGCTTCTTTATGTGTTGAACGTGGAAGTCAATCCCCTGGAGAAGTGGATTCCATGGAAATGGTACAAGTAGAAGAGAGCAACGCTCACCATGATGAAGCTGAAATAGTGTTGGGTGGGGTGGAAAACCTTTCTGATGTGGAACTCTATTCTGAAACAAGAGAAGTTACAGTACATGAGGAATTTAATATAGGTGATAGTGAAGCCCATTTGGGAAGTGAACCAGTTGATGAGGAGGGTAACAGCCAATCAAGTGGCTCCTCACTATCAGAAGTGATTGACAGCATACCTGATGAGAAAGGGGGAATATCAACAAGTATGCAGTCAGGAGATAATCATCTACAGGACTCTAGAGTTTCTTCACAAGATTTTGTGGAGGAGGTGGACTTTCATAATTTGAGTGGTGGGGTGGAGGACAATCAACATGGGGAACCTCTTTATGATTCTAGCCCTCTACCTGCTCAAAGGTTCGCTTCTTTTTCTTCTGTATCTTCTGATTCAGCGGCAGAGATTTCTGAGAGGTCTTTGCCTCCTGCACCAGAAGAAACGATTGCTAATTTGACATATAAAAGTGATCATATTCTAGAGGTTAATGGTTCTGGTTATGAAGAAAATCACTCAGAAATTTCTCAATTACATATAGAAGTAAATAATGAATTGAACTCTGGGGACTCTAGGGATATCAATCAGCATGATTTTAATGTTGCTGAGCTGGCTGCAGTTCCCAAAAGACTTTTAGGGCATGATGGAACTTCAGCATCTGAGTCTGAGGTTATGCAGCCTGTTTATGTTGATTCCAGTCTGTCTTCAGATGTTGGAGCAATAAAGGCCGAGACAAGTACAGTCTTTGTTCATGAACAGGAGCAAGCTGACCACTTACATGCTGAATCTGAATTTATTAAAGATAATTCAGGTGATCTATCTTCTGACTATCACATTGCTTCTGTAAAGTCAGAACCATTAGATCAAGAATTTGTGGAGGAAGGTGCAGAACACTATGGAGTGGATTCATTGAAACCGGATGATGAAATAGTCTCTGAAGTAGTCCAAGAGGTAGATGAGAAGCTTGATTTGGTGGCTTCTTATTCCGAGCATGCTCCCTCAAGTGATTCATTGATGTCTAAACCAATGGTTAATCCCGATCTGCCTTCTGAAGAAACTGAATCTGTGGAAGAAGCCTCAGTGCACTATGGAATGGATTCATCAAGACTTGATGATGAAAATATGTCTGAGGTAGTCCAAGATGCAGATGAGAAGCCCGATTTGGTCACTTCTTATTCCCGTTGCATGCCTTCAAGTGATTCTTTGATTTCTGCACCACAAGACTCAGAGCCTTTGCTTGTAGCTGAGCAAGCTCCGGTGGTTCATCTCAATTTGCCTTCTGAAGAAACTGAACATGGAGAAAAAGTTTTGTCACATGAGATAGACATGCTTGAGGTTCAACAGAATAGTGTGTTCTCATCAAATTTTTTTGAGCCGGGTGAAACTGAGCTTCACCAAGATAAGGAGGTTCCTTCGAGTTCTGATTGTCAATACTTGCAGTTTGAAGTAAAATCTCCCTCAGTCTTGGAAGATGACTTGTCAAGCTTAGATAAGTCAGTGGTTTCACCAACTTTTTGTGAACATGATGAAACTCAGGTCAGTCACATGATAGTTGTCCCTCCAGTTATCTAAATTAGTTTTACCCATTGAACTTCTTTGGCTTTAAGTCTATGTCTAGTCCTTGCGAAAGATTTATCCACCATTAAACCCCAGTTTTATACCATTAGTTAGTGGGATGTACAAGTTTGCTACTTTGTATAGTGTATCAGGTGACAGGTAGTATCCTCCTTGTCTAACTTGACCCATAATTTGTGACACCCCCCTCCCATAAAACAGAAGAATTGTTCAATAGGACTTTTGATGAGTTTTTATGCAAATAACGGCCAAACAAATAGGAAGTGTAGTGGCATGTAAATGGAATTTTAGTTTCGTTTCACTGCTAGAGGAAGGATTTTTATTTTGTTTCTTTTCAGCAAATGCTCATAACTTTTGCCCACAGCACTGCTGACATGGAATTGATACACAGAAAAAAAAGGCTATTTATCTAAGACTCAAAATAGTTTCTTTGATGTTCTGCAGAAATCTAATATTGTCCAGGCAGAATCGACTCTGGCAACAGACCAAGTTCCATTAAAGATCTCTTCTATTGCTTCTGATTCATCTGAATCTCCTGAATTTACTATGTCACCCACTGACCAAGTGGATCTGGAGGCTGATAGACTAGGGGAAGTTGCCAATGAGGTGCTTGAGCCCTTGGATTCTTCAGCAGAAGGCTATGGGTCTCAGGTTACTGAAGAAAATATCAAAGAATCAGACGGAGTAAAGGAAATTGATGAAGAACTATTGTTGGAATTGGACACTGTTGGGGATTTTAGCATTGGTGATGCTGGTGTATCACTTCGTCCCGAGCTGTCGCCAGAGGAAACTACCGTTAGGGATGCTCAAGATAGTTTGCCTAAAGATACAGCAGAGTTTGAGCAGGAGATCCCCGTCCTTGAAGCAAGATCACTTGAAGATATTGACTTGGCTTTTGAGCAGCTTAAAGAAGGAATGGATGTCGAGGAGTTCATCCTACCCAGTACGATTAAGGATCGTCTTTCCAGCGATAAATCTGAAGATCATTTGGAAGCTAGTTCAGACTTGCAGTTTGTTGAAGCTAGAACTCTCGATGATACTGATACTGCTGTAGAGACAGTCTCAGAGGTTAATCAAGGGGAGCTGCCAAAGGTTTTGGAGTTGAAGGAGGAAGCAAATGATGTTGGCTCAACCAAGGTAATTGAATTCGGTGGTGTGGAATCTGGTAATGAGGAAGTGAGCCAACCCAGAACTAGTGTGGTTGAAACAGAAAATGCACCTACAAGCCGCTCTAGTAGCGAGATTAAGTCTCACAGTAGGAAATCAAGTTCAAGCTCTAGCTCTAGCTCTAGCTCGAGTGACAGTGATTGAAACTGAAATTACATCACGAGAAGGAAGCAAGAGTTAGAAGTTTCTTATTTATATGGTGCTTTCATTGTTCTGCAATGATGGGAGCCTGGGTTTAAAGCCTCCATAGCATCTTTCCTTGTCCAAAGGTAGTCATGTTTCTTTATTTTTTATTGGTTTCTTCAAGAATGAGTTTTGGTCTGATTTCTTGAAGTGTGGCTTTTCTTTATTTTTCTTATTTTTTTTTTGGTTCAGTTTTAATTTTGAGTGTTATAGGGTGAGAGCTTATTCCCGATACTTGCAGACTGTGTAGTCAAAGCAAAACAGAACAAAACAAAAAAGAGAAGAAATTGCATATTGTTGTACTTGTTGTACATTATACATTGATTGTGGAAATGGTGAGATTGGAGTTTGTTTCTTTGCCGTTGTTCTCTTTTGGCGTCATTTTCATCATCACTTCATTCCAATAATCTGATGTGGAGCTTGAATATTACGGGTCCTTTTGAGTGTAGTGGTGTGTTATAATTTATATTTTTGGGTATATTCCACTTTGGTATCTTGTTCTTTTAAAAGTGACACTCTGGTACCCTGTTTTTTCAAAAATGTCATTTTAGTACCCTGTTCTTTCAAAAATAATATTTTAATACCCTGTTCTTTGGATCAATTTCTCTTTGGTACGCTGTTCTTTCACTATTTGTTACCCTATTCTATCTTTTTTAGGGTACCAAAGTGAAATTGGTCCAAAGAACATGGTACCAAAATGTCACTTTTGAAAGAACAAAGTATCAAAATGACATTTTTGAAAAAACAAGGTACCAAAGTATCAATTTTGAAAGAACATAATATCAAAGTAGAATTGGTCCATAGAACAGGGTACCAAAGTGGAATTTACCGTATATTTTTAAATACGGAGAAATTATTCTTTTCGTATTCCCAAATTCATTACGTGGAAAATTTCTCAGTTTGGAAAATTTTTATCTTTTAAATATCTGAATTTTATATTTTGGAAAATTTCTCATTTTTTTTGCCTGAAGTATTTATTTTCTTTGTACTAGAATTGTCTAACAACTATGAATTTCAGTTTTTAAGTTACAAATTTAAGAATAGTTTTTTTTTTGGTGGGTAAATTTAAGAATAGTTTTTGTTTCTAATAGTTATCAGGTACGGCCAATCTATATAATTTTTTATCGACTAAATTATTATTATTAATTTAGTAAAAATTAAAGATCAAATAATAAATTTTCCTTAGAAGCTGAAACATGCCAACAAAAAAAAATGGGAAAAGAGAGCAATCAATCATTATCCACTAACTTAAGTTTTTCTAAGTAAATGTTATTTTATTCTCCCCCACCTAAACTATTTATTACAAAGAAAACGATGAATCATTCAAGTAATATATATCCCTCTCGTTCATAATATTTTAGTTTTGAAAATTTTTATGTTTTAAAATATATGATGTTTTACAAAATCAAGAAAATATTAATTATTTTTTTACAATTTTATCCTTACTTATTCTCTCTTAATAATAAATATTCTTTAAAAATAGGAAAGAATAAATGAGAATAATATAGTCATTTTATGATTTTATCTTAAATTTTTCTAAGTTCAAGATAAACTAATTATTTTCTTGATTCATGTGCACCTATCAAATTACCGCATATATTGTGAACCGAATGGAGTATACACTAGGGGCTTTGTGTGCCTTAAGGACACGTAAATATGTATGTAAAATAAATAAGGGATTAAATTGTTGACTCAGTAAAAAATGAGAGAGCAAATAGTAAATTTTCTCTTATTTTAATTACATATAATATTTTTATTTTAGTATAAGTGGGAGGACGATGAGAAGCTCCTCTCACATATAATATAATATAGATATAGATATAGAAAGACTTGTTTATTTTTAACTAATTTCGATTCTTCACTTTGGGTGTGAAATAATTTTAAATTTTTGGATTGGTTGTTTCTGCCCATCAAAATGTCTACAAGATAATAAAAAAATTAGTCACTATTACCCAAAGATGATACCCTGAATAATATGAGTTACTAAAACAAATGAGGGTCCAAATTTGTATAAGTATTATTCTTAATTTAAAGTATAAAAATGTGAGGCTCTGTGTTGTTGCGGCTTAGTGCTGTGGATTTTTCGTTTCTTACAAAAAAAAAAAAAAAGAGATTTGTTTTCATTTCTCATTAACTTTTTATTTTGTCCTTAATGTTTTATATTTAATTAATTTTATTTTTAATTTATTTTTTTAATAAATTAACGATAAATTATATTAATTTTTTAATTTGAATTAGAGTTTGAATTTTTTTTATCAATTTTATATTATATTTAGTCGTCACGTAAAATTTATTATTAATATTTAACTAAATCATGAATAAGAGATAGTTTGTTAGAAAAAAAGTAGAAAATAAAATCGATAAAATATAAAATATTAGAGAAGAAATTAATAAAAAAAATTTGAGAATGAAAATAAAAGTTGATATAAAATTTGAAAATGAAAATAATACTTTTTACCAAGTATGTAATATTTTTTTAATATGATTAATTATAATAAAAATATTACAATTTTTCCTAATTAATAAAAATATAAAATACGTATATAAAAATCATATATTATTTTTTTAATAGAATTAAAAATATTAAAATTAATGATAATTTCATAATCAATATGAGTTAAAATTTTAATTTTTTTAATTATTTTTATATTATATGTCATTAATTAATTTTTGTAACAGAATTAAAAATATTAAAATTAATGATAGATTTAATTATTAATATGAGTTAAAATTTTAATTTTAAATTATATGTCATTAATTACATATATTATATTATATTATTAATATTTAGGTAAAGTAAGAATAAAAGATAACATTAAATAAAATATAAAGTATTAAGAATGAAAATGAAATAGATAAAATAAAAAATTGGTATAAAATTTAAGAAGAGAATACTTTACAAAAAGAAAGTGATAATTGATAATTAGATATCAAAAATGGGATCGCAACACAGAGGAAGAGGCAGAGCTAATATTTCAACTTGGGTTTGCTGTCGAGACTGACGAGGAAGAAGAAGAAGAGGGAGAAGAAAACGCAGAGAAAGTTAGAAGACGACACGAGACGTTGTTCATCCGACGCAAGGATTCGTTCTTGACCTTGCTTGCTTGTTCTGCTGCTTCCCTAGTAAGTGTTCCCGATCTACCCATTTTCCCTCACTCTCATTCCTTGCTGCGTGCTGCGGCTTATTGATCTTCTGCTTTAGGTTTTCTCCTACAAAGTAAATGAATTTCCATTTGGGTCACCCTTTCCTGAAATTTGTGTTAACCTTTCCTTGGGAGCACAGTTCCCGACAAAATCGATGCCACACCTAAGCTAATTTCTTCGCAGAATCTGGAATTTGGGCGTAATGGGTGTCTCTATTTTTTTTGGAATTAAGATTTTTTTACTTAGAATAGGATGTCATAAAGTGGATAGGATAACATATATATACACACGCACACCCTTTTCCCAATTGAATGTTCACGGTATCTTCAGTAAGCCCATGATGTTTTGGTTGGAAGTTCAATGGCCAATTAGAATGAAAGGGGAGTTTGAGTAAAATTGTTCCTTCATTTTGTGTTGAATTATAGTTTGAGTCTTTTTGCTTTTGCAAGTTTTTCTTTTTCTACGTCCTTTATCTCGTAGTTGATGCTATATGCGCCTCCTACTCTGTAAGGTGCAAGTCTTTCTGTATGTCCTTTAGATTTATTTATTTATTTTGCAATGAATCTGTCTAATTCTTCTCACATAATATCGGCCAGTTATGATGGTGGCATTAAGAATACTATGCGGTTGGGTATTTTTTTCAACTGAATATAAATGCATGATGTACTCTATGCTTGGTTCCACTCACTCATGGTGGTTCCATAGGTGACCTTCACTAGGCTCCTCAAAGGTGCTTATTTAGTATCCTTGTCATCACTTATGTAATTAGTCTCACTTAAAAGACGGGTAAAATTTTAGAAGCTGGTTATCTCTTCTGTAATGGATGTCCTGATATTTTTTATGCCTTTTGGCTTAGTTCTGAACACCAAGGTCCTTTTCTTAACTGATACGTGTGACCTATAAATTGTAGGAAAAGCTCCAGGGTATGTGAATCTTGTCAAAAAGCAGCATGAGCAACGATATATTTGATGGACAGATATTAGCGGAGAAGTTGTTGAAACTCAACAATTCGCAACAAAGCATTGAATGTATCCAGCACTGCTGATTTTGTCCTTCTTTTTAAATTCATCTTCTTGTTTTTCTCCATTATCAAGCTGCCAGTACCTATATACAAGTTATGACTATAAATTCTTTCATAGCACATGTTCTTGGTTCATTACATGGTATTATGCTGTGTTACATTAAGCTGCCCTGTGGTTTATGGGGATTTATTAAATAGATTTTAAAAAGAAATGCAACCTACATTTTTCTTGCTGTAACTTGTGTTTTCCTGATTTTGCAAATGGGTTTTCATGTAATGTAAATTTCCTGCACCATCCCCAAAATGTTATGTGCGGGTCCCTAGCAGATCTTCGTTTGGTCACACTGTACTTTCCAGTTCTCTTGCCAAAAAAGAAAAACTCAGTCCTCATATTTGGAGTCTTTCCTAATAGGAAGAGAAATGGAAGTTACAGCATTAATATTATGATGTTTACTATCCTCCTATTAAGAGGAAACAAGAATTTGCCATGTCACAGAATTTTTCTGTTTTGGTTGATGTAGAAAGAATAATGTTTGATATTTTTTTATTTATTTAAAAGCTTGTTTGAGGTGGGTGCTTTGACCCTTCTTCACTATAGGCGCCAATAAACAAGATATATTTGATATTGTTGTCATTCTGTTACTTTTAGAAAGTTTATGTATGCTTGTTTTGCTTTCTTGGCTTTTATCCAGCTATTTTAGACTCCCCAATAATGAAGTCCAAGCTGTTGGTAAATAGCTTACATATTTGGTCTTTGGAAAATTTCCCTATGGAGATGAAATATTACTTTAGAACTCAATTTAGACAGTGTTTTTCTATTTTTATTCTGGTTGATCTTATTTTCTTTGAATTGTTTTCTTTTTCTCTCTCTTTTGTACTCTGTTAGTGTGATTGCTGTACTGTGATGTGTCTTTCTTAAATGTCAAATCAGCATTGTCCCGTTGGTGTATCACCCACCGGAAGAAAGCAAAAGAAATAGTTGAAACATGGGATAAACAATTTAACTCCTCCCAGAAAGAGCAGCGTGTCTCTTTTCTATACTTGGCTAATGACATCTTGCAAAATAGTAGGCGGAAGGGTAGTGAGTTTGTCAATGAATTCTGGAAATTTCTTCCGGCTGCTCTGAGGCATGTTTATGAAAACGGTGATGAATATGGGAAGAAAGCAGTTACAAGACTTGTAAGTCCTATTCTGTCTTGTCAGAAGTTCTGCCATCTAATTCTATTTCATGGCTTAGACACTTGCTACAGTAATAGTAAATTTCTTCATGCAATGCTTCTATGTGTAACATCAATAATTTGTTGGCTCTTGGCTTGGTTGATCTCTGGTTGGCTTCTTCATGGTTGAACATTTTGCCATTTTATTGATATGTGGACATCTCATTGAACTGGCATGGATGGAAAAAATGATGAAATTCTAAGTTGGGTGCCCATTTCCCAATCCTCTTTACACTATAGTGTGTTATTTTTTCTAAAAAAATTTCTTTTATTATATTTTGAGATTTTGTTTACAGGATATATTTCCAGTTCATTATTAAAAGTTCTTATTCTTCTAGTTTTGGGAATTTTTTGGCTGGAAATTTTTTGATTGTATGTTCTTCTAAACATGATGATTATTATTTTTTTAATAGTGTTCATATATTAGAGAAACATTACCATTACATATGCTTGCATCACGAGTCACCCTCAACGTGTGTGGATTTCAACATGTATTAGGATTAACTTTTATTTCCCAAGGACTTAAAGGGATTTAGTCCCCGGTCCCCCTATGTCAATGCCTTGAAACTCTCTGCCCAGCCATTGCTTGTGTAATTATTGGATGATGATGAGAATTATGAGTTTAAAATAAATAAAAAAATATGGATAAAGTAATTGTAGGGTAACTAACTACTTTTCAAAATCAGTTCAATTTATTCTAAATTTGTTCTGTTTGTGGTTTACCCAACCATATTCTGAATGTATCTGATTTCGCATTGAATGTCAGTAGCTTAAGGATTTCCATTGCTTTTAAGTTCTAGCTTCCTTGTCTCTTTAATTTTTTTCTAACCTATAATGTTAGAACTGGGATGGTCATTGAACTGGCAAATGAAGTGGTTCATTTGTTCGAATTCAATCATGGATGAACCGTGGTCAAACTGGTTTGTAAATTATATACCTATATGTATTTTTTGAAGTGGTTCCTTTGTTCAAATTCAACCATGGATGAACCGCGGTCAAACTGCTTTGTAAATTGTATACCTATATATATATTTGGGTAAATTACACTTTGGTATCCTGTGGTTTAAAAAGTGACACTTTGGTACCCTGTGGTATTCTCTGTTAACACTTTGGTACCCCGAGCTTTAATTCCGTTAGAAAACTGACGGAAGTTGAGATCAAAATTAACTTAAATATGTCAAAAGTTTTATTTCTTTGCAAGAAGGTCTTTTTCCTTTTATAATAGGATCAAAACGTAAGAAAAATTAAACAAATAGAAGTTTTAATCAATTTCACCAAAAAGTAAAGGACACTTTCGATTTTTCTTCTTCTTCACTCGATGATGCTGAAATTTCTGGGTTTTTGAAGAGGGTGGGATTAGAGCAGATCGAAAAAACAGATCAGGAGCACAACGGATCGGAAACAGTAACGCACAAAGTAGATTAGAACCACACCGCACGTAGCAGATGAGAACAACGGCACCCTGAGCAAGCACAAACGGAGCAGATCAGAACGGACTGAGCAGACGACAGAGCAACGGAGCAGATCTGACCGACAGAGCACAAAAACGCAGGCGAAATACGGAGAGCAGCGAATGGAGTCAGAGAGCAGCGAACGTAGGCGAAATATAGACAGCCCAGCCCACGGAGTCAGAGAGAAGCGAATGGAGCAAAACAGACGAGGACAGTGGACAGGGTGAGCTCGGCACGACGACGGAGCAAGTTCGGAACGATGGCGGAGACCAGTTGAGAGGAACGTTGCTCACACACTCACAATGGCCAAACTCTGAGAGAAAATTATGGAGTGGTGCTTCCAAGATGATCACAAATCGAAGTGAAGAAGAAGGAAAATCAAAAGTGTTCTTTATTTTTTTGGTGAAACTGATTAAAACTTCGATTTGTTTTTTTTTTCCCTTATGTTTTGATCCTATTATAAAAGGAAAAAGACCTTATTGCAAAGAATTAAAACTTTTGGGAGATTTAAGTTAGCTTTGATCTAAATTTCCGTTAGTTTTCTAACGGAATTAAAGCTCAGGGTACCAAAGTGTTAACAGAGAATACCACAGGGTACCAAAATGGAATGTGGCCAAACCACATGGTACCAAAGTGTAATTTACCCTGTATATTTTTAATATCATACATTAAACAATTATATATAAAATATGTAGTATAGAAATATTAAGTATATTAATATTTTGGGATGAAAATAGTTTAATGTTATACACTAATATACTTGAAATGTATTGAGTAATTTTTTTTATATAAATTAAGTCCATAATTTCATATGGTATAATTTTTAATAAACAATACAAAATATTTGTAATCATAAAAAAAAAATGGCCAGTTAGGTTTTAAATGGTAGTTTGCTGGTATATTTTTTATGTTGGTTTTATATTATGTAAATGGAGTAATGAAAATACAATCAAAGAACATAACATTTTGCCAATTAGCAACAGCAAAAGTGGCAGAGCAGTTGGCAAGGGCTCGTGAAACTTTCACTATAGGGTTTCAATTCGAAGGAAAGTATTTTGTGCACTTTCTCCAGTGTTTATGTACTGGGTGATTTGAAATGGTTCAATAATAGCTGTCTTTTAGGTTCACTGGCCAGTTCTTCCATAAACACCTTGTTTGTAAGTAGTTCTGGATTATGGGCTGTATACACTAGCCAATTTACTGATTCACTGGTTTTATAGTCAAAGAGGAGTCCTGTATGGATTTCAAAACAATGCTTCTTACTGTGAGTCAGAGCAAGTGGCAGCCACTTATTTGTTGTGTCTATATGTGAGGTCATCAACTTTAGGTGTATTTTCTGCTTGCTGGTTGTAGCTCTCACTCACTGTATGATTTGGCATCTTTCTATGGTTATATGAAAGAAAACAATGCATTAGAGAATCCATTTTTATGTCCGTTTTTATCTATCCTTTTACTGTGAGTTCTTTCTCCCCCCTCTTCCCCTTCCCCCCCCCCAAAAAACAAAAAAAATGACAGACACACTTGAGTAATTCTTTCATTTCATTCTTTACCCCCTCTCTCCCTTTTCTTTCTTTTCTGGGGTGAGGGAAGGGGGGTGGAGGTGGTAATGGTGTGTTCTATTGGCTTTTTTAGGTTGACATATGGGAAGAAAGGAAGGTTTTTGGTTCACGTGGTCAGGGTCTTAAAGATGAAATGATGGGTAAGACTCCCACTCCCCTTCCACCCTCTGCAAGCAATGGAAAGAGTAATGCTATCAAGATAGTGAAGAGGGATGCCCACTCTGTGAGAATAGTAAGAATGCCAGCAGCATTTACTTCTACCTTTGATTTACTTCCTTAAAAGTTTTGTTTTGATTTGTCTGATAAGGTGTGCCATTTGGTCATCTTCATTGCAGAAACTGGCTGTTGGGGGTTTGCCAGAAAAAATATTAACAGCATTTCAGTCTGTTCTTGATGAAAATCTTAGCGAGGAAGCTGCCTTAAGTAAGTGTTATGGTGCTGTACGGGATGTGGGTAAACTTATGGACGACGTTGAAAATACTTTGGCTCAAGGTAAGAGAACTCCAAGTGCTCCTTTCTCTGAAATAAGTATTGGGTGTCAAACCTTTTATTTAACTCGGATGTCAAGTATTGTGTTTGACTTGCATAAATTATTTGATGGGAAATCCATTCAATTTCTTGGAAACATTAGATTTGAAATAATGTGTTGGTGAAAGAATTAATTGTTGAGAAATCTAGGATTATCTAAAATTATTTTATTTCTTATTTTATCATTATCTTTTAAGATTAGAAATATCTTATTAGAATCTGATTTATATTATCATTATCTTATCAAATATTAGATTAGATTTCTTTTGTTAGGATTCCTAACTTGATTAGGAATATTTTCTCTTATTTAAGCATTGTAAACCTTTTTGTTTATGATCAATAATATAACGAATATTATTCTCCAAAAATCAACATTAATTTTTTGTTATGCTTTTTGATGGCATCTAGAAGTAGTGGAAGGAATAAACTTCAAATGGAGTAAAACAAGACAAGAAGTCAGGGGTTTTCTTGCTTTAGTGGTTTATGATAGCAAAGGTGGAAAGGTTGAAAGATTGTAAAAGGACATGCCCTGTGAAATTGACACCTGATAAATGATACATTTTCAATTACCATTCTACACAGCATTTGGCTTGTTGTAAAGAATAATTATTTTTGGTGGGAAAGGAGGGCAGGGGGTGTTAAAGTTACTTAGGGCCTGATTGGTTTAAGAAAATGTTTCCTGTTTTTATTTTCTGTTTCCATTTCTGGAATTCTATTTTCATTTCAAAATTTTCAATATTTAAGAAATATGTTTGTTTTATAAAGTTAAAAAATCGTTTTCATTCATATTTAAATTATGTTAACTTGAATAACACTAATTTTTATATGTTTTTAAGTTTGATTATAGTTAAATGATGATATTAACATGATTAAATAGTTTACTTTTGTGTAATGTTGCAAAATATCATAAGTTTGTTTTTGGAAATACTGGAAACGTCTTTTTGACGTTTCTGTTTTCAGCCTGTTTCAGAAAATGTTTCCAGAAAACATTTCCAAAAAAACTGTACAAAACACGTTTTCAGTCATATTTCCTGTTTTCAGTGAAAATGGAAACAGGAAACAGGGCAACCAATCAGACCCTTAATTCTCCATTTTTTCCTTGGATACTGTACCTTTCTTATTATATATCTTAGGTGAAAAAATTGAAGTTGGTCGAATGTTGAAACTACAATGACAGGCAGTACTAGAAGTCCCTGTATGTGTCTACCAAAAAAAAAATGTCCTGTATGTTGGCTTCATACTTAAAAGAAAGCCTTGGAAATGAACTGGCTACTGATTTGGATCTGAACCAATTTTCTGTCCATTTTTAACCAAAATTTCTATCTTAAACTTGTTACTTGTGACAAAAGCTTGGTGAAAATGTGAAGTTAAGAATCCAAAAGTAATGCATGCTTTTACAGTTTTACTATTTTGTTATCATGTTTTTCTTAGGATATTGTCAATTGTGGAATAGGTAATGCAGTTAGTTATTGCTACATCAACTAAAAGTCTAAGGGCCTGTTTGGGAACTTGTAAGTTCAATCCAATCTCAATCGAATCTCAACCTATGAGATGAGATGAGATGATGTTGAAATTAGGATGAGATGAAGTGTTTGGATGGTTTGAGAGAAAATGATGTATAANTTCTAACCCTAGATTCTGGGGCTCTAACATTTAGCCTTTTTTTATTGTGTAACAATGTACTTTTTATTTGGGAATCAGGGTTTGTAAATTGGGATAACTTACGATTTAATTAGGGACTTGATAAAAGCATCTTGGAAGGTTTAATGTTTACAGAGGGGCCTAGAGTTAGTTTAGCCCATTTCTTTTCTTTAAAGTTTAAATGTGTTTAGTCAATTATACTCATTGCTTGATTATTATTTAATATTGAATTAACACAAGTGCTGAGACTTTTGTTTCTTTTTTCCTTCATTTCCTTTTGGTTGCCCTCCTGTCCTGCATCGTGAGGATATATGATATTTATGATAATAAAATACCTTCATTTTTCTCTACTCAAAGTTCTTGGTACTCAAATTTGCCCTTTCATTTTCCATGTTTATTACCCTGATTCCCACAATATATTTCCATGAATGATATGGGAATTCTTCAGTTTATATTTTTCTAAGGTGAGATGAACTACTGATAATGGATATGCTTATTGGGTCTGGTAACATTTTGTTCCTTTGATCCCTTACAGCTAATCCAAAACTATCCCAAAGTTAAAAATCATAGCTAGGCTTTTGTCAGCTGTTGGAGAAATTGGGCTGCACATGTTTGTCATGTCTAAACTTTACATACATAGAAGGGAGGAGGGAGTACTCAGATTTACCTGCTGAAACAGTTCTTATTACTTAGATGTTACTACACTTATAGACGCTAATATAGTGGCACACAATGTAAAGATGTAGTTTTAAAGATGAAAGCAAGCTCTGCTAGGTATACAAATAAAAACTTCTCTGGACCATCCGCCTATTTATTCTAGTTAAGGAAGCGCAGCTTCAAGGTCATAACTGCTCTATTGCCAATGTAAAGTGCCATTGCAGTAGTAAGAAACTACACAAGAATTTGGATATTATGCTCGTGCATTGGCCAAATATTTTGAATAATACATGCTTTATGCCATCCTTTGTTTCCCTTATTGATTAATAGGTTGCACACTCCTTAATAAGGAACACTGAAAATTAGAGTGTAGACCATCATAAAATTTTTTTTAAATCTAGTCATTCTCATTGAAGCAAGTTTACTGGCTTTTCACTACTTTGAGAAAAAGAACTGTTGACGTTGGACCCTTGTTCTTCAGAGTTTTCTGAGATCTCATTCAAAAGTTAAGAAATTGTTCTTTATTAATTTCCACCAAAATAAAGCATGAAATTAGTGGTCCGAAGTCAAGGGGCTTGTGATACCTCCTTCATTGAACAGTAGAATCACAAGAAATGATTATGCTGTTACTACTTGTTAAATCTCTCTGTTGCTAATTCGTTCTTTTTGGGGGTTACTATGGTGGTATACATAAACATTTAAATTCTGGTATAGCTCATTTTTCCTAAAGGCTTTGAAGACGTGCGTACACGTGATGTCTGTCTTCTCAACTTCAGGGAAATTAGCTTTCATGACTTAAATTTTCTTTCTTTCTTATTTGCAAAGTATGACCAGATTAATATTTTTGATGAAGTCATCAAAGAATCATTTTTTTGGTGGTTGATACATCAGGAAATCAGCTAGGAACAACGTTGATGAATGACCTTCAAGAGCAGGAAAAAGAGCTTCAGCAATATATGTTGCAACTTGAAAATGCTGAGTCTGCTAGGGCTTCCTTGCTATCCCAGCTTAAAGATGCACTTCAGGAACAAGTATAGATGTTTTTACAATCTTTATATTCTGAAGCTGCATTTTTTAAAAAGCTTTGTGCAATCAATGAGCTTACTGATCTGAAGTTTTTCAGGAATCAAGGCAGGAGCTTGTTCGCACTCAGCTGCTAGTAAGTAATTGTCTTTCCTGTTTCTGTCAGTGTTATTTTATTCTGAAACCCTTGGAAGTTTTTGTTGCTTTTAAACATTGTCCATGTCATTTCCTTCTTTGGATCTCAAAAATTTATTTTCATGCACCTTCAGCCATCTTGTGTATTGTAATAAGCACGTCAACATGTGATGAGCCCTTTTCCTTCTTGTATGTGATAATTGGCAAAGAAATATTGTTTACCTTATTTGTCTCTTTCACTCTCTCTCCCCTGGGATTATCCTCCATTTTTCTTAATACTTTTCCTGTCGCAGTTGTTTTGTAGCCTTGTTCTCCTAATTTTGTGATTTTTCCTGTCCCTATTGATATCCGGTACTTATTTTGCCATTATTTATTTAGATGAACTCTGTCTGTGTCCAATGTATTTCCAGCACTTTTGATTTAACCAAATCTATTTGGGAAGTTGAGCATTTTACCCTTCACTTCGGATAGCTTGTTTAAATTTTAGGCCAAAGTCCTATTTTGGTCCCTCAGGTTTGCTCAAAGTTCCGTTTTGGTCACTCAACTTTTTGCTCCATTTTGGTCCCTCAAGTTTCTAAAAAGTTCCAACGTTAGTCCTTGACTCTTTTCCATCCACTTTTTTTGTTAAAAAAAAAGGAAGAAAACTAACTTTCATCTCCCAACAATTTTGCTCTTTTTAGCAAAATAGAGCAAAATTGTTGGGAGATGAAAGTTAGTTTTTTTTCCTTTTTTTAATGGAAAAAGTGGATGGAAGAGAGTCAGGGACTAACGGTGGAACTTTTTGGAAACTTGAGAGACCAAAACGGAACTTTGAGCAAACATGAGGGACTAAAACGGAATTTTGAGCAAACATGGGGGACCAAAACAGAACTTTGAGCAAACGTGGGGGACCAAAACGGACCTTTGAGTAAACATGGGGGACCAAAACAGAACGAAAAATACTTAAGGGACCAAAACGAAACTTTGAGCAAACATGAGGGACCAAAATAGGACTTTGACCTAAATTTTATTAGCTGGCTTATCCTGTGGTTTCATAGAGTCTGTACCCACCTAAAGTGTTTGCTTCTGCCCTAAAGTTTGAGTTGTTAACATAATTATTTTTTTAAAAAATAAAACATGTTAGAACCTTATTCTCTAGTTTGCTGGCCCCTTAGCCAGCTGATAAAAAGTTTTCAGTTCATCCTCCGTAGTCATGAAACATCATATTTTATGATCTCTTCAGATCCTGCATATTGCCTAACTTGTTCCTTATGGTTCTTTTCCTTTGTCTGAGAGAGTGACACCGATGGTTTTTCACTTTTTCTTCAATTTTTAGTCTGCTCGAGGTCAGATAGAGCGTGCAGTGAGTATGAGAAAGAGGCTTAACCAAGGAGCAGAAGAGACAAGGGTGTTAGAACAGAATCCTCCATCAGCACAACTGAACAGCTCTTCTACTCAGCCTCCATTTAGCCAATCTCTATTGTCATTTGCTCCTCTCAAAGCTATTGAAGAAGACAACAAGAAGGCGGTAGCTGCTGCTGTTGCTGCTAAGCTTTCTGCCTCGGCGTCCTCTGCTCAGATGCTTACTTCTGTTCTGTCTTCCCTTGTTGCTGAAGAAGCTGCCTCCATGAATGGTAGTTTGAAATCTAGTGGATTCAGTTCAGGACTACCAATGTTCAACCCGGATAATAAAAGGCCCAAACTTGAAAAACCATCGCCTGATGTTAGCAACTCTGATTTAGGGAGTTCTGCATTTTTCTCACCTTTACAACAGCAATCAATGGCAAATATGCCAATTGCACCATCAATTAGCCTCCAAGCCATGTCACAGCCTAGTCAATTACAAGCTGCATATGCTCCTCCGGCACCTCCACCCCCACCTCCGCCTCCACCGCCCTCTCATTCTCCGGCGAATCAATATGTCCAATCCACTGGCTTGATGATTGGTGGTATTCCTTATGGATATGGATCGAATAACCTACCGCCTCCACCTCCGCCTCCTTTACCTCCACACGTGGCAGCAGGCTTATCAAGGCCGAGTGCTCAACCATCTCAACAGTCACAAGCTCAGCAGGCACAGCAACAACAGCAGTCTGCAGCAGGAGGATTTTACAGGCCGCCGGGTATTGGGTTTTATGGACAAAGCCATCCTTCGACTCCACCGCCGGTACATAGGCAGTGATCAATGTTCTAAGATCGTTAGCCAACATTGCTGCAACCTTTCTAGCAAGATCCCCTGAGACATTTCTGTAGGCTGAGGATTTTCTCCGAGGCTCTGTAACAATGTATATTAGTAGAGAATTAATTAGATGATGCCAGCATTTGCCTGTAACCCTATACAACCCCTCTTGTTCTTTTTTTTTTTTTTGGTCAAACCCCCTCTTTTAATATCCATTCAACTGCCCCTTTGTAACTTTGTTAGTGGTAGGTTTTGTCATCATAGTCATATACTTGGGATCTTATTCACTGAGTCAACTTCTGCAAATTAGAACCTGATTGGGCCCTCACCAAGAGCATGTTTTTATGGAATCGAAAGAGGAAGGGAAGATATTGAAGTGGAAGAGAAAGGATAGGAAGGAAAGGGTCATTCATTTTTCTTTTTTGGATATCAATATCTCGTTTAAGATATTTTCATATTGGGATATCTTAAATTTATGAAGGTAAGAGATGTAGAAGATTAAGGATTAATCTTTTATATCTCTTTCTATTTGTTTTTGTACTTTTCAAACAAATAAAAGATATCCTAATTGTTTCTTCTTTCCTTCCCTTTTCTTTTAGAATCCTCAGTTCAAATATATTCCAATAGTGTTTGGATGGAGTAATTTAAGAAAAGAAAGTAATTTTTATTAGTAATTGAATTTCATTGTTTTAAAAAATATCTTCATTTAAATGTACTTTTTCTTAAATTATTATGTCCAAACATAACATAAATATCTTCTTTTTTTTGGGTTTGTCTGTTATTGAAAAAAAGATAAATTAGTGGAAAAGTAAGAGGAAAATTGGAAGATAATTGTGAAAATTTTCTGTTTTATAAAAAGTTAAAACGCAACCAAGCTTCTTAATCGGTTCAGTGTCAGAAACTGAATTTATCAATTACCAACCAAGTTATAGGTCATAATAAGTACTAAACTAAATGCTTACTTTATTTATAAGTTTCTCATGGATTATGATATCTTCCACAATGAGAGTTGATTGTTTGATATATAATAATTTTCAGAGTTAAATAATTATAAATATGGGTTTTTTTGTAATGGACTTAATTATAAACACAAATAACTAAATAACTAAAATGTATTTTCAGAATTTCATCTCGCTAGAACTCTTTCTTTTTTGAAAAAAAAAAAGAAAAAGCTTCGATGTCCGATGGCGATGGTGGAAGTCAGCGTTAACAGCAGAACACGTTAGAGCTGGCTTGGCGGGGCGTCGATAGAGATACTGATCGTCTTAACTTAGTGACCACGAAATCGATTCCAAGGAAGCAACCGGTTGTTAAAGCCACCGGGCTTTGGTTCTCAGTTTTTTCTTTTTTACTGTTTAAGCCTCCCGATCCTCTCAGTTTTCCCAGGTACGAATCACAATTCTGTTGATTTGCGTCTGCGTTTCAAATTTCAATTCTCTGTCAATTGAGTAAGATTGTTGGGTTACCCATTTGGTCGATGACGGCTATAAATCACTCATCTTTAGGGTTTATTTCGTGTTTTGGGGATTTTTTTTTCCATAATTCGAGCTGACTAAGAATACTTGTTATGCGGATTGATGAAAATTTTGACTAGACTAGAATGGATTTACTGACTTTAGACTTAAAAAAATAATGTTGATGATAGTCTTGATTGCTCTGGCCTCTTTGAAACGATTCCCTTTTTACATATAGGCTAACGTAGACAGCATATTAATGTCATCAAGAACATTGAGGAGGAGACTCCATCATGGAGATGTTGATGGAAAAAGCCGTGACCATTTCGAGACTTCTGGGTTAGATTCTCTCAGTGAGCCACTTCTGGGGGAACATGATTATAGTGAAAACAATAGAACGGTATGATCAGGGTCTATATTGTCTTGCATTGAAACCATTCAAGGATGCAATTCTCTGACTCCTTGTTATAATTCATTCTTGTCATTTTTGGTAAATGCGCTTTTTTTTTTTCCTATGTTGGGATGATAGGTATCTGCTATCGAAGATAGTTGGGATGATAGAAGGCAGAAGGAACAGCTTCATTGGACATTCTTATTTTCACAACTGGTTGCACAATGGGCCCAGTGGCTAGGTGTGTGTCTTTATATGATTTTCTTGGCTTGTCTCTTGACTACAACAACTATCCATGATGGTTTGGGTGTGATTTATGGTACCTGATTGCCGGTGCATTGTGGTTTTTTTCATTAACTGCAACTAAAGTGATGTTTTACTTATCCACAATTTGTTGTACTTGTCCTTGATAAATGTGCTTTCCTTTTTCAATTCTCATGCCAAACCCCATTATTGCAGTTCCCTATATTGCAGTTTACTCATTATATGCTATGATTTTATGGTCAAAATCTCCAATACTGTTAGTTATGACTTATGAGCGGAAGGAAATTCTGTGCCCTTGGTATCAATGCATACAAATGAAAGTCTGTTGTCTTCTTTCTCTGATCTCTTGCGTATAATTAAGGCTGTGGAATTTGTATTATTGAATACTACGGTGGCTTTCCTTAACTTTGATGGCATGGCAGAAATTGTTGTAAGTAGATTGAAGACCCTTGGTGGCTGGTGTAGACTGTAGTTTTATATCCTAGGCTTGTCCTTTAATTTGCTTCTGTTTTGCTATACACTATTTCAACTTTTCCTAATTGTTTGATTGATGTACCGAAAAGAAAATGCAGCATGTCAGGATTCTTTTGGTCTCTTTACCGAGATTAGATGGTGCGGTCTGTAACTAATTTTTTTATATTTCCTTCGCAGCTAATATTGTACTTGGATCTGGATCCCTCATTGGGCGTCTTATTTCTTTTCCATATACTGCTCTTCATGGACAAAATAATTTGATTCTTCCTGGTTCTCTTAGCCCACTGCAGGTATAATATGTGATGTCTGATTGTCAGTTCTGATGCATTACTTTTAAGAACCCTTGGGAGAAATCAGTTAATTTCTGTTGAACAATTATTGTTGATTGGACTAGATGGCTTTATGCTCTGTTCAACCAAATTGCTCATTTTGATAATCTCTTGGAACACTTACTTCTATAAATGATTTATACAACAGTGAGAATAGGTTCTCTAAAATGGTGTTTCCCACTGTAGCTTGTGAATGACTATTATGATGTGAAAAAGAAATTAACTACTGAATTAAGTATTTCATTTTTTTTAATAGATAAAGATCTTACATCTACTAATTCATATTATCTCAACCAAGTGGGACACACTGGGTTAAATTTCAGGAGAGGCTGGTGTGAAATGTTGTTAAATGTGTGTCAATGTTTCTTTTTGAGTTATTTGGCATTTACGTTACTGCCTTTTGCCAACATCTAATTAACAAAGATCCAACCATATATCGATAAATTTATCCATGGATCCAACAGATAATAATTAAGTATAGAGATTGTATTAATTCACTTTGATTGCTCATAACTGGTAAACAGTTGTGAATTCATAGAAAGAATTCTGAAATAGTTGGTAATATTAAAGAAATTTGAAACCATGGTTATAAAGCAAATGCTAATGTTTTCATTTTTGTTTGCATATTGTATCCATGAAACTTTATTGCCATAGATGCCCTTATTTTGGTTTCTTTGGCTCATAATTTCGTAAATAAGATTAATACATAATTTCCATGGAATTGGGTACCAGAATTTCAGGATTTTGTATATTGACATCTTTCCTTATAATTCACGACTTTGTGCTTTGTATGCATTATATCTGATGATCTCTCATTTGTCTTTTTGTGTATTATATATGATTATTTCCCATGTTATTGTTTTGTAGGAAGAAAGACTCAGAAATTTACGGCAACGGCTTGAAGTACCGTTTGACAGTTCGAAAACAGAGCACCAAGTATGTGTTCGACCTGATCTTGCATTTTTGAACCATTTTTTCTGACACCTTGCTGATTATACTCTATACTGCTTTGTACTATTTAATCTGAATTTCTACTCTTCTGTCCTTCCTGTCTCGATGAAAAATCTGGACATACAAAAAAAAAAAAAGAATCTCTAGAGTGTAGGCTGGTTGAGTCCTAAACTTCAAAATCATGTGGAGGGTGAAACTGTGAAAGGATTAATTTTCTGACTTCAAATTGAGTTTCCTAAATGGATTAACTGGAAGCTTGGCAGCCACAATGATTTTATCTATTCTTTTGTTGTGTGTATAAATGAAATTGTCTCCAGCGATTGAATTTTTTAAAATTCTAATATGAAGACTGAAAGGGCAGAAATTGTACAGTCAATAGGCATCTTCCTAAATATTTTTGCTTTTATGAATAACTTATCTACACTTGCAAGTTATTTAAATTCGTGATTTCTGTGTTGCAGGATGCACTCAAGCAATTATGGAAATTGGCTTACCCTGACAGGATGCTTCCTGCACTTAAATCAGAGCTTTGGAAAGAAATGGGATGGCAAGGTGCAGATCCTTCAACAGATTTTAGGTATGTTACCAGGCCAATATATTGAAATTGGCAGGAGGCTGAGGGGTTGGGATGACTATGGAGGTAGGGTGCATAAGGTTAGGGTTTTAGAGAGCAATTGGTTAAAAATGTATTGGAGAGCATATGAGAGGCTTTACTGGGTGAAGAGATGCTATTTACTAATATCCAGAGTAGCCAAGAAAATTAGATTTTATATATCTCTAATAGTGGCTGTGAAGCATAGTTTCGATCATTGTAGCAACTGAAGAAAGTAGAGTATAATCTTTGTGCAGCTGTAACTTTTTGTTTACCAATTGGTATTAATAATGAATTGATAGGAACTTTGATATGATTGGCATCTGGCAGGGGTGGAGGATTTGTATCATTGGAGAATCTTATCTTTTTTGCCCAGAAATATCCAGTAAGTTTCTTCACTTGCATTATTGCTTAAAGTATTTCGACCTATAAATGGACTACTTTTCTTTCTAAGTGGTGTGTTATTAATTCATTAAAGTATAGTGCTTTTAATGAGTTAAACATGTTTCTGCACTGACAGGAATCATTCAAGCGATTATTGAATAAAGAAGATGGAATCAGGGCAGAATGGGAGTATCCATTTGCTGTTGCTGGAATAAATATTTCTTTTATGTTGGTACAAATGCTGGATCTTCAAGCAGGTAGTTACAGTGGTGTCTGTCTCTTGTTTCAGAGACACAAAATCTATATGAATGCCGCTGTTCGATGAATATTTACAACATCTATATTAAAAAATTACTGATGAATTCTTTTTTTTTTTTTTGCTTCAGAGATTCCATCTTCTTCGGCTGGGATTTGTTTTCTCGGTCTGCTTGAGGAGGATGAAATGGCATTTGACAACCTGTTTTGCGTTGCCTTTCAAATGATGGATGCTCAGTGGCTTGCAAAGCGTGCTTCTTATATGGAATTCAATGTAAATATTTAAATTTTGGCATTGCTTTATTTTTCTTTTACTTGATTTCACCTTGATAAATTAGCGATTCATTTATAACCTAATTTTAATTAGGATGTTCTGAAGTCCACAAGAGCCCAGTTAGAGCGTGAGCTTGCACTTGAAGACATCTCCAGTGTACAAGATTTGCCGGCTTACAACCTTTTGAGATGATTCTCGTTGGTCTGGTCATTTGTCATTTTGTTTATACAACAATTAAATTTACCAGCTGTATACAAGCATATGTAAACATAATTCAGAAAAATTGTTCAGAAACTATCCTTTTGCATAGAATCATATGTTCTTGAGTGAAAATTTCTTCCTAAAATGGGAATCCAAGAAGTGCTTCGCCAACAGGAAATCTGGCTGTAATTTGTAGCCACTAAATGACGTGAGTATCCCCCTTAGTTCTATGTAAACTCTGAAAATGCCCATGATCATTTGTTGCCAAATAGACAAATAATCCATGATTTGACATTAGTGTTCAAACTTGTCTTTCTGCATTTCAGGATCATCCATAACATATAGACGGACAGGGTATTTAAGATTTTTAAAACTCGTCGCTACCCTACTAAATAATTTGTAAAATTGAAAGAAAGGTAATAAACAAACATCTTCACTAGTTAATCACTAGTTATCAAGAGATCACATGACAACCTTTCCTCTCTCTTTTTTGCTTCCTTTCTGGATCTCTCCTCTCCCAACAAATTAATCAGGAGACTATAAATCAAGTACAGAAATCAACCAACTCAGATACAATTCATATCATCATCCTCTTAAGATTAATTTCTTCAAATCTTGGTCCATCAATACAGAGATTGCAGACAAAGATTACAAATTGTCCACTATGACAATTATTTCGTTATTGATTATAAATTGGATGCAAGTCTTTACCTATAAAATTAGAAAAATACATAGAGAAAAAAGCTAATTGTGAATGATGTCTTACAGTAAATACTAAATAGTTTGCAAGTACACACTAAAAATAAGGAGAACCCATTCTCAACCATTCAACCCTTCCAACTAATTATTGGATGCGTTTGTGTTCGTTTCTTGATTGTCATCAGAAAACTTATTCAGGCGGCTGCGAGCTAGGATCACCTGTGCATGGTACCATATTTCTATATATCATCTTTAAACTCAAAATGTTGCACTTTTAATTAAACATTTTTTTAATTTCATTCATACATATAATGTAATTTTAATTTTATTTTTAACATTATAATAAAATTATTAAATTGAAATTAAAATATAATATAATATTATAGTTATGATGGTAAGAATAATTGAATCACTTTATTTAAACAGAGTGAGATGTAACTTTTAAAATAAAAAAATAAACCGTATTCCTTTGTGAAAAAGCATAAGATAATTACGAAGTAAAATGAAAGCGAAGGAATAGATTAAGTACCTGTTGTTCCCAATTAGTTTTATAGGTAATAATAGCAAGCAAAATTGTCTGAATCAATGTTCCAATTAACATTCCAATCCAGATACCCTACAAATCAAGGGAAGGGTGAAAACTACATAATCATGAAATTCTAATGCATATAAAGAGAATATAAGACCTTAATTAATTTACCTTGACTTGTAAATGGAGAATGTTACTAAGAACAACCCCCACCGGTATTCCTATGATGTAATAACATCCTATGTTTACATATGCTACAATGCTTTGCAATCCTGCTCCAACCGCAACTCCTACATATACATATATATATATATATATATTCAACCCAAATCATGTTATATACTACATTAGAAACCAATCATTTTAATATTTTATTCAGATGAGAAATATATTGATATACCTGAAAGCACGGGTTGAATACTGTTTAGTAATATAGAGATTGCCAACAAAGGTGACAAATCTCCTATAGCAACGCTTACTTGTTTATTTGTTGTGAAAATGTAAGCGAGTCTTTCCCTATAAAATAAGAAAAAGAGAAAGAGAAAGAAGCCAATTGTAAATGATGTAATAACCGTCACTACTATAGAGAACTTTGCAGCTCTGGAGTTTCCTCTTCCAAGCTCATTTGACACTCGAACACTGCAAATATTTGATCAAGATTTACATTTAAAATCATCTACCATGATAAAAAATGGAGGGCCTCATTAATTTTTTCAAGAATATCATTACCTGGCTGCAGCCAGAAAACCAAAGGATATCATCATTTCCCATCCATTTATATTGAGGCTGTCAAAACCAAGACTTGATCTTAATTAATTAATATATATAGGCCATTAATTGATTGACAACATAAAAAAATAAAAATAACCACCAAAAAAAGTAAAACAAAAAGGAGAAAAGTCAGAAAGATCACCATATAGATAAGGCGTCAATTTCATCCTCTGCATTTTCCATGTTACCAGTTAAAAGAACCAATACTGCGTTGTACCAAAGCTCAAGACTGTTAAAAATAAAAAGAACCCCAAATAAGAAGATCTAATCATCGTAGCAATAATAGTTGATAGGTTAAGATTTGGCAAATATCTCAACAATCTCCTCACATGAGGTAAACCCAAGGTCTATAAGCATCTCATTATATATTTCAACAACTACTTGATAAAAATAAGATTTTTCTTTTTTCATATGAAGGCTCACAGGTTCTCTTAAGCACTCCTTCTTTGTTCATTATTATTATTCTCAGTCTCCAACTAATTTGATTATCAAAATCCACGCAGATTCTTGGCTCTCTTGTGGTTCTGACTCTATTCTATTTTGCAGGCACTTATCTAGATAATCCTCATGGAAAATTTATGATTATTAATAATAATACTACCTCATTTATTGCAAAGAAAAATAATATGTATATATGTATTGGTCATAGAGAAGAGAGTCACCACAACATGGCACCAGATGAAAGAGAGAGCTTGAGCATAGGCCAGAGATCTTTGAATGCGAGAAATGAGAAACCTCTCCATGTTTGAGGGCACCATCCACACATCACAAACAGCAATTGACCAATATTGGGAATCCAATATGCCAGAATTGTGGAAATCATAGCTCCAGCAATCCCAAGCGTGTACTTAATAGTGAGAAGCCATGAAAGGAGAATATGAATGGAAATGGAGAAAGCAGCTAAGAATGTGATAATGATGTTTTTGCTCTGAGATTGTAGGAATGTCTGGCAGGTGAATGAGATAACATAAGCAAACAAGACAGGAATTGACCAAACTGAAATGGTCCCTGCCATGTGTGAAACGCTTTCTTGTTGGCCTAACATGTTAAGAATTGGGGTAGTGAAGAAGAACAGAGGAAGGAGGAAGAAGGAAGTGAAGAATAGAACAATCCATGATCTTTGGAGGTAAACTCCCATCATGCCATATTCTCTAGCACCATATGCTTGTCCACATAGAGTTCCCAATGCACTCGCCATTCCAAACTATACATATATATAATCATTGAATTAACTTGAAGACTCGGCAAAAAATGCATAAATTAAAACCCTCTTAAACTTTAGTTATTGTGCGAAAAAGAAAACCTATAAACTAACTGTAGTTCACAAACGGTATGGTTTCTGCCTGGTGACCCTAGAGGTCACGGGTTCAAATCTTAGAAACAGCATATCTCCAAAGCAAACGTAAGGCTGCATACATCTAACCCTCCTTAGACCCCACCTGGTGGGAGCCTTGTGCACTGAGCCGCAAAAAAAAAATTAAAGGAGATGAGAATTAAGCATATATATAGAGAGAGACACATACTAGAATGCCATTTGTGAATCTGATAAGAACAGTGAAGACAAGAGCATAGGCAGCTAGTTGTTTGGAGCCAATGTGGCCAACGAAAGCCTGGGTGGTGACATTGATGCCAAAGGTAGAGAGTCTTGTGAATATGGCTGGACCTGCCACTATCCACATCTCTTTGCTCTCTTTCCATACCCTTTTCATCAAATTCAACTGTTCTTCTTCTTCCTCTGGATTTATTTCCCTCTTACTCAAAAGCTTTCTTCCACATTCTTCCATTTTCAAAACCAGGAGGACCTTAATTTGCTTCTGGCTGCATGCCACTTAATTGGTGCATATATATATATATACAAATGGGGAAGTACGTAACACTTGAAGAGTGAGCTCCACCTATTTCATCCTTCTTTTTTGGGATAGTATAGGTATCACACAAAAAATTGAACTCTTTATGGTTGAAAGAAAAGTTGTGCACAACTATACTTACATTTTAATGAGGTTTTGTATTATTAGTATATAAATGTTTGACCACTAGCTAGTTGATCGAGTTTTCCTATTTTTCTTGTGTTTTATTATTTTTTTAATTTTTAAAAGTAAAAGAGAGAGATGAGTTAGGTGAGTGTCAAAAAACTTGAATTCTCTCGGAAATAGTTCTCAGAATATTAATTTGCCATAATCTAAATCATGCCTAATTTGTCAGGTAAAAACTAAAGTGTGCCATTTAAAAAGTACTCGAAATTTTATTTTCATTTCTTTCTTTCAGTAATTAGTTAGTACCAAAAGGATGTTAAACAACAAAATTAGTACATCTGTATATAGTATTTTTTTTTGTTGACCAATAAAGGTTTTCAGTATATAGTTGCCAATATGCATTTGGTCTTCAAATCCCACCAATATAATTATTGTATTATGATGCACGTGACGTGAATCAAATAGTGAAATACTTGAGCCACAAGAAATCGCAATCACACAAAGAGAAAACCAAAACAAAAACAAGTGTTCAACGTACGGCCACTTGAACTTGAACTTGAACGTCAGTTTCACAAACATTGAATGAAGCCTTTTATTTGTTTGTTTGATCTATAATTAAACCAGCTGGTCGTAGTGTCAAATACAAATTTTGGTGTATACATATATATAGTTTACCATATTCATAACTGACAATTACTTTTATTACTCCAGTAGTCAGATTCAAGAAAATACGTAAAAAACGTGCTTAATTCCAAAAGCAATGTGGGGTCACAACAATTTAACTCTATCCCCCCACCACCCACCCAAAAATTTTATTCTCATTTTCTTATTTACCTTCTAGAAAATTCTAAAAAAGTAAAAACATAAGTATTTTTTTCACTATAAGTCTTAAATTGGTCCTAAATCTATGATGTTAATCTCAAATTGGTTTTGAATATTTTACTTGTTTTAGATTGGTCTTATATATTCTCATAATTTCTCAAATTGGTCCTAAATAACTGAATATGTGAATATCTCTCATTTAATGCGACTAATTCAGAGTTATATGTTCTTTATGAGTATTTTTTCTATCTAATTAACGACATCAATAAACGATGTCAAATCAGATCTCGAAAGGTACCACTTGTTTCAGTTAAAACAAATAAAATTAGTTATATTTCTCTTATTTCAAGTTCAAATGCAATGATTTCAAAACTATTTATTAACTTTTTAAAAGTTTATTATCAGCAAACAAACTCAAATCAGATGTGAAAGTAAGCTTGGAACCAATTTGAGAAATTATATGAACATGTAAAACCAATCTGAAACAAATAAAATTTTTAAGGTCAATTTGAAATCTACACCATACATTTGGGATCAATTGAAAATTTTGATAAAAAATAAAACTTCTCTTTAAAAAAACCTTGTTGATAAACGATATATGAATACTTTTAAAAGTTCTGATTGAATTAGGTAGGAGATATGTTTTGATTTTTAGTCTCGAAATTTAACTCACTTTATGTTACCAAAAAAAATGTAGGAAAGAAAGGGAAACTTAAAACATTATTGTTTGATAAATATATCTCAATATAGAATTATTAACTCCCGTAATTAAACCCAACTTGTTATGTTCAAACACTTTTTTCAAGTAACTCGCTTGCTCGTCAGAGAACACAAAAAGCAGAGTTGACGCAGATTGCAGAGCACTGAGTGTTCTTATTTCTTAGTTATAGACTAAAAAATGAGTCTTTACTCTTTAAAAATAAGGGAGATTACGAAATTCCATAAAATATAAATTTTTTAATATTAAGAAATATACTTATTAGTATTGAAAAGTCATTGTTAAGCGCGAAAAGAAGTATGGTTAACAGATACTTCATTTGAAAGGATCTGTTTAATGATATTGAAGAGCTAAATTATAACTTTTATCTTTTAACATATTGCATTGGGATTTTGAATAATATCCAATGCAAATTCTTAGAAATACATTATAATTAAGTTCGTCAACAGATGCAACATCATTCGTAGCCTTTTTTTTCTTTTAAATAGAATTTGAATCCCACTAATTACAGCATACTAAAATTGGGAATTGAAAAAAAAATGATCAGAAACAAATGGAAGAAGATGAATTAGAAGTGATGAGTGGATGATTAAAATCTAAAGATGCTGCTTTGTGTTTTCAGGCTGATCTGTTATCTGATTCGTCACCCGAACCACAGCCCATTTGCCAACGCGATTCCGGGCTATTTCTACCTGTATATGAACAATTTGTCAAAAGAAAGGGGAAAAAAAAAGAAAATTCAAAGAAGAGTTAACTAATTACCTGCTTGTCCCAATCAGTTTTAAATGTGATGATAATAAGTACTACAGTTTGAACAAATGTTCCAAGTAACATTCCAATCCAAATGCCCTGCAAAACAAAACAAATAGTACTCAATTGAGTTAGGAAAAGACATATATACTATTGTATCAAGTCACTATTGACAAATTTAATATAATCATCAAAAGCTCACCTTGACTTGCAAATGGATGATATTGCCAAGCACAACTCCAACAGGTATACCAATCAGATAATAACAGCCTATGTTTACATATGCTACTATGCTTTGCCAACCAGCTCCAACAGAAACACCTTTTTTTATGTAAAGTTTCAAAGAGAAGTAGGCACGTAAGTAATAATCAGCATTTCTGAATTAATTGTAACTAATGATTATTGAAAGAGAGTGAAGAGACTAATTACCAGAGAGCACAGGCTGGATACTGTTTAACAAGATGGAGAATGAGAGCAAAACTGATAAATCCCCAACTGCTGCAGCCACTTCTGGGTCTGGAGTGAATACATAAGCCAGCCTCTCCCTCAAGAATAGGAACACCAAAAACAGCACAAACCCAATTGCAAATGATGTGACCACTGTCACCACTATAGAGAATTTTGCAGCACTTGAACTCCCTTTTCCTAGCTCATTTGCCACTCGCACGCTACAAACCAAATCTACCACAATCAGTCTTGTTTTAACTTATTTCTTAAGCTGATTAGATCAGTTCATTGAAAATGAATTTGAACAAACCTGGCAGCTGCGAAGAACCCAAGTGCTATCATCATTTCCCAGCCATTAATGTTAAGGCTGCAAAAATGTTAGTAATTTGGAGTCAGGACAATCATTTAATTTATGGGATATAAATATGGAAGCATAGGAATATATATATTAATGAGGTTGAGTTACCAAATGGACAGAGCATCAATGGACACCTCGGCATTTGTCATGTTCCCAGTTAGGAGTACCAAAACAGTATTGTACCATATCTCAAGACTGTAAAAACAAGTCATGTATATCTCAGTACCAATCCTGAGTCAAAAGGTTGGTTACACCAAAAAATTGATGTCAAAAGTTGAAATCAAAATTGTTGGTTTCTTCTTACCACACCATAGCTCCAGAAGAGAGGGATAACTTGACGACAGGCCAGAGATCTTTGAAAGCCAAAAATGAGAAGCCCCTCCATGTATCAGGGCATCTATGCATGACAAACAAAAGCTGACCAAAGTTAGGAATCCAGTATGCAAGTATGGTTGAAGTCATGGCACCCTTGATTCCAAACTTGTACTTGACAGTTAAGAGCCAAGACAGGAAGACGTGAAGTACTGTTGAGAATGCTGCGAGGTAGGCGATAATCATGTTCTTGCTCTGTGCTTGCAGGAACATTTGGCAGGTGTATGACACAATGACAGCGAATATAACACCTATTGACCATAGAGAAATGCTTCCTGCTGCTTCCGCAATGACTTTATCCTGCCCCAAAAACTCTAGAATTGGAGTTGTGAAGATGTAGATTGGAAGAAGAAGGATTGAGGTCAAGGTCAACACAATCCAAGATCTTTGAAGATATATTCCAAGCATCTCATACTGTTTAGCCCCATATGCTTGCCCACACAGAGTTTCCAATGCACTTGCCATTCCCAGCTGATTCAGAATCCCAAGATTAGAATTAATAAAACAACTTAATAGGTAGAGAAATTTATCAATTGGAATGAAGATGAGAGTATTATTTAATACTTACAAGAGCACCATTAGCGAACCTTACTAGGACAGTCATGACAATGGAAAAAGCAGCAAGTTCAGTGGAGCCAATATGGCCAATGAAGGCTTGGCTTACCACAGTGATACCAAATGTCGAGAATCTTGTGAAAATGGCAGGCCCTGCCACCACCCACATCTTCTTGCTTTCTTTCCATACTCTTTTCTTCAGTGACTCTTCCTTTTCCACACCTTTCCTTTCCAAAAGCTTCTCCTTTAGTTCGTCTTCCATATTTCTAAGGCTTCACTGCAAAATCAGGCTTTTGTTCAGTGACTCTTCCTCTTCCACGCCTTTCATTTCTTGCCGACTGCCGTGTCCTCTTGTGCCATTGACCCCGTGTTTCCACATGCTAATAATTCTTTAATCTTTATTTTGAGGGGGAAAAACACAGGTATATTAAAAATTAAAGACGTACGTTTTACGTAACCCTGGCATAAACCAATTAGATCGTTGACATACACGTTGAAATTTTGGGAATTAATTTTTAACGGAGCAGGTGCATGGCATGGCAATTAATTAATTCTTATTAATTTGCAAGGTCTATCTAGACCCCTATTTTTTTATCTGAAAAGTAAACAGAAGTCAGATATACATATACCTCACTGGAACAGGTCATGCATATGCTTTTTGAAATATAGATCGAGTCACCACAACATGGCACTAGATGGAAGAGAAAGCTTGAGCATAGGCCAGAGATCTTTGAATGCGAGAAATGAGAAACCATCCCATGTTTGAGGGCAACATCCACACATCACAAACAGAAATTGACCAATATTGGGAATCCAATATGCCAGAATTGTGGAAGTCATAGCTCCAACAATCCCAAGCTTGTACTTGATTGTGAGAAGCCATGAAAGGAGAATATGAATGGCAATGGAGAAAGCAGCTAAGAATGTAATGATGATGTTTTTGCTCTGAGATTGTAGGCATGTCTGGCAGGTGAAAGAGATAACATAGGCCAACAAGACAGGAATTGACCAAACAGAAATGGTGCCTGCCACGTGTGAAACGCTCTCTTGTTGGCCTAACATGTTCAGAATTGGGGTAGTAAAGAAAAACAGAGGAAGAAGGAAGAAGGAAGTGAAGAATAGAACAATCCATGATCTTTGGAGGTACACTCCCATCATGCCATATTCTCTAGCACCATATGCTTGTCCACATAGAGTAGCCAATGCACTCGCCATTCCAAACTATACATATACAAATTTGACTCGGTTTGCCTCGGCTCGAAAAGCTGTCCTTGACCTGAAAAATTTGACCTGATCCAAACCAGCCCGAAAAATTAGTTTCAAATTGCCGCCTTACACATGTCCGTGGAGAGAAAGGAGACTGAGAGCAAAAAGTTCGTGAAAAATTTTTACAAATTTCACCTTGAGGTGAAATTGTAAATTTCACTAAAGAATACCATCTCAAATCCTCGGGGAAATTAAATTACCAATATTATTGTATCCAAACAATGCATTTGGTTTGATGGTGATTTAAATCCCTCCAAATAATAATTTTCTTCCAAATGTTACCTTATCCAAAAATACTCTAAATGTTTCATTTGTTTCATATTGTTCTTATGTGTTTTTATAATTTCTCAAATTGATCATAAACTACTGAATATGCATGCAATCATATGAATGTGACAATATTCTACTTTTGACGAGTATTTTGTCTATTCAATTAGAGTCATCAATAAACGATGTCAAATCGGATTCCAAAAGTGTATTTCTATTTCACGATGAAACAAATAATTTTGGTTATATCTATCTTATTTCAAGTTCTTATACGATGATTTCAAAATTATTTCTTAGCTCTTGAAAATTTTTTTTTGTCCATTTGATACTGACACTAAATTAACTCAAATCGCATCATCCCAAAAATATATTTGAAACCAATTTGAGAAATTATAATAACATTAGGACCAAATAAAATATTTAAGACTAATTTAAAATCTATTCATATATTTGAGACCAATTTAAAGTTTTCACAAAAAAATAAAACTTCATTTTGAAAGACCTTGTTGATAAATGATAATAAATACTTCTACAAGTTCTCATTGAATTAAGAGATAGGTTTTAATTTTGATGAGTATCTCAATATAAAATTATTAACTCCCATCGTAAAACCTAACTTGTTAGTTCAAACACTTTTTCTAAGTAACTCGCTTGCTCGTCAGAAACACAAAAAGCGAGGTTTTTTATTTATATAATAAAAAAAAAATTTCAATCACCTAAAAAATAAAATTATTCCGGAGATAGGTGCCACGTGGATCACAATTATTTTCAATTTTTTTAAAAAAAAAATTACAGCATGTACTGCGATTTTACTCTTAATAAAATCGCAGCACATGCTGCGATTTCATCATTGTCAAATCGCAACATGTGCTGCGATTTGACAATGTTAAATCGCAGCATGTGCTGCGATTTGATGGGGCTTTTGGGGGGTTAAATTGTCGAGGGTTAGGGTTTTGGGGGGGTTTTAGAGTTTAGTATGTTTAGGGTTTTGGTATTAGGGATTAGGGTTTTATTATTGGGGGTTAGGGTTTAGGGCTTTGTGTAAATAATTTTTATTAATTTTTGAATAAATAATTTAATTATACAACTAAAAAATTAATTATACAAAATTAATTATATCAAGTAACAAAATTAATTATACAAGTCAGTTGCCTCATCCTGGGGTATATCTATTTGGAGGGTGGAGCGTGTCTCGATCACGTAGATAGGACAGTGAGAGAAATGATTCCAATGCTTCCTGCGTAGAAGACAATGTTTGTAGTGGATGCATGTAGGCCTGTGAAAATGTTTGTGAAACAGAAGGAGGCATGTCATGCTGTGAAAGATATACAGGAGGCATGTCGTGCTGCACTGAACTTGCTGCGAACGGCGAGACGACTCCGGGATGTCTAACGAGGCCGGACGTGCTGAAGAACCACCACTGAAGTATCCCGCACCAGAAAAATCGCTGAATGAATCCCTAGGAAGCTGCTGATAAGGTACCTCCTGAACTTGCTGCTGGGCAAGAGATACCCCAAGTGACAAGCCCGGGAAATCAAAGTCTGCGAACGACGGGACGACGACTCCGGGATGTCTAACGAGGCTGAAGTATCACCACTGAAGTATCCCCCCAAACCAGAAAAGAGGAGTGAATCCCTAGGCGACTGCTGATAAGGCGGCTGCTCCTGGTAAGGCGGCTCCTGGTAAGCAGGCGACGACACATGGTATGTATGTGTCGGTGGCTCCTCATGTGCCGGGGGGTGCGACAATGGCGGCGACGGCTGATCGTAAATGATCTGATGTGGTTGTCTAGCCGAATAATGCCCATGCCGCCACCTCTTGTTTCTAGGGGTGACTGTGTCAGAGCAATTTTTGGCAAATTAACGTCTGGCCTGGCGGGTGCACGACGATTGTGTGCCAGCATGTTCCCATGTGCCTCTTGCCCCTCACTTAAATCTAACAATTTTATCTCTAGTAATATTATTTCAAGATTATCTAATATTTCATCTAACAAACCTATTTTCTAAAATATCTACTATTTTACCTAACATACCATTTTAACAAAATTCACCAAAATATTATTTTTCTAATTAACCAACTACTAAATAATTTATTTACNAGGGTAAATTCCACTTTGGTACCCTGTTCTATGGACCAATTCCACTTTGGTACCCTGTTCTTTCAAAAGTGACACTTTGGTACCCTGTTCTTTCAAAAATGTCATTTTGGTACCCTGTTCTTTCAAAAATGACATTTTGGTACCCCGTTCTTTTGACCAAGTGACACTTTGGTACCCTAAAAAAGTAACAAATAGTGAAAGAACAGGGTACCAAAGTGTCACTTGGTCCAAAGAACAGGGTACCAAAATGTCACTTTTGAAAGAATAGGGTACCAAAATGACATTTTTGAAAGAACAGGGTACCAAAGTGTCACTTTTGAAAGAACAGGGTACCAAAGTGGAATTGGTCCATAGAACAAGGTACCAAAGTGGAATTTACCCTTATATAAATAAAAAAACCCAAAAAGCAGAGTTGACGCAGATTGCAAGAAATACACTTATTAGTGTTGAAAAGTCATTGTTAAGCGCCAAAAGAAGTATGGTTAACAGCGTACTTAAGTTGAAAGGATCTGTTTAAGAGCATACCCCCTTTTTGGTCCCTCAATTGATACTGAGTCGAGGAATCGGTCCCTCAATTGTGGGAAACTACAACTCAGTCCCTCAATTGTACAATTTCGTTTACGTTTTGGTCCCTCACGTCTGGTCCGTTAGTGATGGAGGTGTTAAGTGATGACGTGTCACCGTTATCTGCTTAGGTGACCGTTAAATGCTTAGTTGAGGGACCAAATCCTCGACTCAGTAACAATTGAGGGACCAAAAAGGGGGTTTGCTCATCTGTTTAATGATATGGAAGAGCAAGAAAATATTATTTTGGTTTAAGTGCACTTTTGGTCTCATAACTATGAGAAAGGTTTTAATTTGGTCCCATAACTTTTTTTTGTTGCAATTTTGGTCCCATAACTTTTTAAAAGGTGTCACCGTTTGTCCCTTGCTTAATTCCATCCATGTTCAACCATTAAGTATGATGTGGCACAATGACTTGGATCATAATATGGCAAAATAAGATGAAGTGGACAACATATTACAACATTTCTATACCCAACTACAATATATACCAAATCACATATTCCTGCAGGAGTTTTAAATCACATATTGCTCTGCTTTAACATCACTACCAGAGTCGTTAGAGTTTCTGAAATCACTCAAAAAACTCACAATATCGAATTGCGCTGCTTCGGCATCACTATGAGAGTCTCTAGCAAAATTTGAAATCATTTCAAGAGCTTACGATCTCATATTTTTCTGATTTCAAATCACTGCCAACATCAATAGAAAACCTAGCATCGCTACAATTTTTGAGTATCGTCATTTGCGATGGTTTGGTTATGCTGCCAGAATCAAATGGAAATCCGCTAGAATCGAATAGAAATCCGGCATCAGTGTGGGACGACGACGGTGGCGGCGCGGGGAAGCGGGGGAAGGGTCATGGGGTGATCGGTGGCGACTGTGGTCAGTGGTGGCGACGAATTCAAGACGGGAGAGGAGAATTTTGAGGAAGGGATCGCGATCGATAAAAGAGGTGACATAGGTGGTGTCGTTCTCAACGAAGGTGCGAAAGGACAAAATGAAGAGAGAGAGAGGAAGAGGAAAGTGAGGAGATTGGAAGTGAAAGAAGAGGTGGTTTCTCTGAGCAATTGGGCAATTGTACGCAGGTTCTGTAACCGAGGATGATCGCTCATGGCACTTCTGCAATTCTTCCGTTGTAGATGTCGCCTTCTCTTTGGCTTTTCGAAGAAGAGGGAGGTGAACCCTAGATTGAAGAAGTCGAAGAAGATGAAGGAGAGGAGAGCATGAACCTAGATCGAAGGAAGTTCAATTTTTTCGACTTAAATTGGGACTTAAATTATAGCCATTGATATAATTTAATGCTGAAAAATAATAAAAAAATAATAAATTTTTTAACCAATCACAACTGTGTATGGAGTCACAACACTACTTACATATTCCACGTGTCATTATTTTATTGGCTCATGACCTATTGCATCCCATGTCAAGAATCAAACTTTGCATTATAGACTTACCCTTTTAATGATGGTTCGATTTTCATAATGGCCCTTGGTAGATATTATGATTCTGATTGAAATGTTATAATATGTTGCATATAGATCATTTTTAAGTTCACTTCATCTTATTTTGCCACATCATGATTCAAGTCATTGTGCCACATCATACTTAACGGCTAAACATGAATGGAATTAAGCAAGGGACGAACGTGACATCTTTTCAGAAGTTATGGGACCAAAATTGCAACAAAAAAAGTTATGGGACCAAATTGAAACCTTTGTCATAGTTATGGGACCAAAAGTGCACTTAAGCCTATTATTTTTATCTTTTAACATATTGCATTGCGATTTTGAATAATATTTAATGCAATTTCTTAAAAAGTAAGGGTCTATTTGTAATTAATCCATGACTCCTCAAAATCTGCTTTAGAAGTACATTATATTTAGGTTAAATTACACTTTGGTACTCTGTAGTTTGGTCATATTTCACTTTGGTATCATGTGGTTTAAAAAGTGACACTTTAGTACCCTGTGGTATTCTTCGTTAACACTTTGGTACTCTTTTAAAGCTACTTTATAATTTTAATCATAACAAATTTTGCGAAAATTACATATTAACCCTTAACATTTTCAAAAAATTACAAACAAGTCTCTAGATACATATTATCTAGGGACTAAAATGAAAACTATAAAAAAAATTGGGACTATTTTGCAATTTTATCTTCTATTCTATGTTTTTCAAAAATTATGTTTTAACCCCAAAAAATTTTAAGTTCATCAACAGATGCAGCATCATTCGTTGCCTTTTTTTTCTTTTAAATAGAATCTGAATCCGACTAGGGTGTGTTTGGGAATTAATTACAGCATAGTAAAATTGGGAATTGAAAAAAAAAATGATCAGAAACATATGGAAGAAGATGAATTAGAAGTGATGAGTGGATGATTAAAATCTAAAGATGCTGCTTTGTGCTTTCAGGCTGATCTGTTATCTGATTCGTCACCCGAACCACAGCCCATTTGCTAACGCGATTCTGGGCTATTTCTACCTGTACATGAACAATTTGTAAGAAAACAGGGGAAAAAAGAAAAGAAAAACAAAAGACGAGTTAACTAATTACCTGCTTGTCCCAATCAGTTTTAAATGTGATGATGATAAGTACTACAGTTTGAAACAATGTTCCGAGTAACATTCCAATCCAAATGCCCTGAAAAACAAAACAGAAAGTACTCAATTGAGTTAGGAAAAGACATATATACTATTGTATCAAGTCATTATTGATAAATTTCATATAATCATCAAAAGCTCACCTTGACTTGCAAATGGATGATATTGCCAAGCACAACTCCAACAGGTATACCAATCAGATAATAACAACCTATGTTTACGTATGCTACTATGCTTTGCCAACCAGCTCCAATAGAGACACCTATATTTTTAAGTGAATTGTGAAAGAGAATTAGTACGTAAGTAATAAACACTATTTCGGAATTAATTGTAATTAATAATCATTGAAAGAGAGTGAAGAGACTAATTACCAGAGAGCACAGGCTGGATACTGTTTAACAAGATGGAGAATGAGAGCAAAAGTGATAAATCCCCAACTGCTGCAGCTACTTCTGGGTTTGGAGTGAATATGTAAGCTAGCTTCTCCCTCAAGAATAGGGACACCAAAAACAGCACAAACCCAATTGCAAATGATGTCACCGCTGACATCACTATGGAGAATTTTGCAGCATTTGAACTCCCTCTTCCTAGTTCATTTGCCACTCGCACGCTACAAAAGTACAAAGCAAATCAACCACTATCAGTCTTCTGTTTTAGTTTGATTATTTCTTAAGCTGATTATAACTGTCCCATTAAAATGAAGTTTGGTGAGGAGTGCACCAAAATTTTTAAGTTTCGGAGAGATGCGCTCCAATGAGAAAATGATGAGAAGTGCGTCATTAGAAAAGTGATAAGAAGTCTATCCTTATGAAAAGGAACGAAGAAGAGAAGTGTTTCGAAGACACAATCCATAAAAAGTTGAAGATTTCTATAATTTTGAATTAAGAGAAAGTGTTAAGATATAATTCAAAATTAATTAATTATGTTTTGTCAATATATTAGATTGTTATTTTTTTCTTCTTAGTTGTTGTCAAATCTACTTATTTAAGAAAATTATTTGAATAGTATTTTCTGTTATGTCCATAATCTGTTTGATTTTTAGGATATTAAATTAGATTATTTAAAATATTTTCAAATTCTGTACTCCCATATATAATGGGCTCTTTGTAAATTGAATAATATATATGAGTTCCTCTTCTAAAATCCCAACAGAACAAACCTTGCAGCTGCCAAGAATCCAAGTGCTATCATCATTTCCCAGCCATTAATGTTAAGGCTGCAAAAATGTTAGTAATTTGGAGTCAGTGCAATCATTTAATTTATGGGATATAAATATGGAAGCATAGGAATATATATGTATATATATCAATGAGGTTGAATTACCAAATGGACAGAGCATCAATGGACACCTCGGCATTTGTCATGTTCCCAGTTAGGAGTACCAAAACAGTGCTATACCATAACTCAAGACTGCAAAAACAAGTCATATATATATCTCAGTACCTATCCTGAGTCAAAAGGTTGGTTATACCAAAAAATTGATGTCAAAAGTTGAAATCAAAATTGTTGGTTTCCTCTTACCACAACATAGCTCCTGAAGAGAGGGATAACTTGATGACAGGCCAGAGATCTTTGAAAGCCAAAAATGAGAAGCCCTTCCATGTATCAGGGCATTTGTACATGACAAACAATAGCTGACCCAAGTTAGGAATCCAGAATGCCAGTAAGGTTGAAGTCATGGCACCATTAATTCCGAACTTGTACTTGACAGTTAAGAGCCAAGACAAGAAGACGTGAAGTACTATTGAGAATGCTGCGAGGTAGGCAATGATCATGTTCTTGCTCTGTGCTTGCAGGAACATTTGGCAGGTGAATGACAAAATGAAAGCGAATACCAAACCTATTGACCATAGAGAAATGCTTCCTGCTGCTTCCGCAATGACTTTATCCTGCCCCAAAAACTCTAGAATTGGAGTTGTGAAGATGTAGATTGGAAGAAGAAGGATTGAGGTCAAGGTCAACACAATCCAAGATCTTTGAAGATATATTCCAAGCATCTCATACTGTTTAGCCCCATATGCTTGCCCACACAGAGTTTCCAATGCACTTGCCATTCCCAGCTGATTCAGAATCCCAAGATTAGAATTAATAAAACAACTTAATAGGTAGAGAAATGGATCAATTGTTATGAAGATGAGAGTATTATTTAATACTTACAAGAGCACCATTAGCGAACCTTACTAGGACAGTCATGACAATGGAAAAAGCAGCAAGTTCAGTGGAGCCAATATGGCCAATGAAGGCTTGGCTTACCACAGTGATGCCAAATGTTGAGAACCTTGTGAATATGGCTGGTCCTGCTACCACCCACAGCTTCTTGCTTTCTTGCCATACTCTTTTCTTCAGTGACTCTTCCTCTTCCACACCTTTCCTTTCCAAAAGCTTCTCCTTTAGCTCGCCTCCCATATTTCTATGGCTTCACTGCAAAATCAGGCTTAGACCATATATTTGAAGAGAACTAATGTATGTGTAGGCATGTAAATGAATGAAGTACTTGTGGTCAATAATTTCACCACGGAAGATGTAGGACCTCCACATGGAGAGAAATTATGGTAATCCTTGAACTTTTTCAGAAACTGCATATTTGTGGACCACGGACCCACTTGTACAGAAATCCTCTATCATAAATTTCTTGTGCTGTCTCTACCGGACAGAAAATTTGTTAAATTTGATTTCTCTCCATAATGGTGTATATATTAATTAATTTCTCTCCATGGCACAACATAGTTATTTATAAATTTGGATTTCTCTCCATTAATTCCTCTACCATAATTGAGTACTTTTTTTTTTTGGCCAATACCATAATGGAGTACTGCATATGCTGGATTTCATTAAATTTGTTGTCACTTAGTTCCAATGCCAAGATAATTCGTGTTTAATTTTAATTTATTTTACCTATATATATCTAAAAAAATCCCATATCATATTTCTTTTAATTGGATTAAAATTAAAGCCCAAGTTTAATAAATTAGTATAGTATATATAAATAAATATCACATAAGAAAATAAAATAATTCAGATTTACAGATCAAAAAATTACACACATTAAAATAATGAAGTCTACATATTTAAAAAAAAAATTTACACATGCTTTTGACTAACTAAACTAATTTCAGCAAAAAAAATTCTTAAAAAATAAATAAATAAATAATTGTTACATACACATACAAATAAGTCCACATATTTTAAAAAATTATAAAAATAAATTCATATCCACAAATTGATACCAAATGATAGATTTAGATTAGTGGGAGGATCGGAATCTAAGTTGTACCTGAATTGAACTAAAATCCATGTGCCATAATTTATGAACCCGCATAGAAGATGAAATTAGAAAGAGGAGCACAGCACAACTTGTAAGACCAACTCAACTCTCAATAGTTTTATTCTATTGATAGTTTTATTCTATTGATAGTCTGATAACAACTAATAGTCTAATAGTTTAATGTTAACTAATAGTCTGGTGTGAGTTTATTCACTTAATCAATAAAATGTGGTGAGCCAACTTGACAAATTAGTGAGTTAACTAACTCACTAACCACGGGTGATCACGCGTAAGAGCCTACCCTTGGGAGAGGAACAACAACTGGAAACGACTACTAATAGCCTGTAGGCTGAGGAGCAAAAGGAGGAATTTGCCCAAGGAGGGGCTCACGTCTAATTAGCTAGTTGATGAGGCAATAGCTTACCAAGGCGATGATCAGTAGCTGGTCCGAGAGGATGATCAGCCACACTGGGACTGAGACACGGCCCAGACTCCTACGGGAGGTAGCAGTGGGGAATTTTCCGCAATGGGCGAAAGCCTGACGGAGCAATGTCGTGTGGAGGTAGAAGGCCCACGGGTCGTTAACTTCTTTTCCGGGGAATAAGCATCGGCTACTTATTTATTTTTTAAAAAATTATATTTTGAATATAAAAATAATTATATTTTTATAAATTATAGTATGTAAAATAAAATTATTGGTATTAATATATGATGATTAGATAATTTATCATAATTTTAAAAGTTTTAGTATTAAAAAAATATTTAAAAATTTAAAAAAATAAAATTGTTTTGATGGGTTAAATGAGCTAATTTAATTCACCAAATTGATAAATCATACTGACAAAACTCTAATTCACTAAAATTTATAACTCGTGTGAACCAACTCAAATGAGTCAATCGTGCTTTAACACCTCCATCGATGAGTTCAAAATCTCCAAAAATCTTATCCTTTATGTATATGGTTCTTGTGATCGGATGTAGTTTTTACTTGGAGCGACTATTTTCTCATGTATATCACTCTACATGATAATGATTTGTAGAAATCTGGAAAATAAAAAATATATATATCACAAATTGTTATCACATGAAATGGCTTGTGTAAGAAAATAGTTGTCGCAGTTCGTTTTGTGTACAACAATTTGCGAGATATTAAATAATAACAACATTGATGTGTCATTGTTGCAAATCTTTTCAAGAACTTGTGTGTAAATATTGTCGTAAGTCGATTTACACAATAATAACTTACGGCAAACTTTAAGGGTCCGTTTGGTATCATTTGGGGTAAGTAAAGGAAAGGGTTTTACAAGGGAAAAATTGTGAGGTAAAAGAAAAGTAGTTAAGGGAATGTAAAGTAGATAAAGAGTGAAAGTGTTTGGTATAAAAAGGTATGTGAGGGAAAGTAAAATAGATATAGAAAAAATGACAAAAATGCCCTTCCCACAACCACCACAAGACCGCCGCTGCCGCCCACGGTGGCGGGCGCCGCCGTCCACAGTGGTCCACGGTGGCAGGCGCTGCCGTCAACCGCCATCGGCCACCGTCAGGGGAAGAAGATGGGATAAGAGTGAGAGGGGCAAATTAGGAATTTTACCATAATTCCCTAGATAGACTTGGATTACATCAGAAATGTGAAGTAAAGAAAAATAGTTTATGTAATGTAAATGCCTATACATTGTAATCCACTTTACATAGCTCAAATTGCCATACCAAACACCTGAAAGTATTGGAATCCGTACCTTTACTTTACATACCTCCCTTTTCCCTCCAACCAAACGGACCCTAAATATGCCACAAGTGTACAATGGCATATATCTAGTGTTAATCCAAGTCTATCCAAGTCCATATATGCCATTGTACAAAAGAAAAAGAGTACATATCTAGTGTTAATAAACACATATTGAAGCATCTTTTCAAACATCTTTAACCTAATTATTACTACACAAAAAGAATTAAAGGCAAAAGATATGTTGGTGTCCCTAATATTTGGAGTCAATTTCAGCTATGCCCCAACGTTTATTTTGTTTTGTGTCAGTTATACCTCAAGCGTATATTGTTGTCAATTATACTTTAACCTCAATTTTTTGGGGCCAAAATCCTATTTTGGTCCCTCAAGTTTGCTCAAAGTTCCGTTTTGGTCCCTCAAGTCTCTGGCAAACTTCCCGGCGAGATACACGGCGGCCCCGACGACTACGAAAACTCTTAATCCAAGGTTTTTTAACCTCCTCAGTTCAATGGTGGCCTGCATTTTGGAAAAAATGACCGAAAATATGATTTTCAGCGATTGTGTAAATTTTTCGGCGGCTTGCCACTCATTTTTTCGCAAAATGGAGGCCATCATTGAACTCATGAGGTCTAAAAATCTTAGATTAGGAGTTTTCGTAGTCGCTGGAGTCACAGTGTATCTCACCAAAAAGTTCGCCGGAGACTTGAGAGACCAAAATGGAACTTTGAGCAAACTTAAGGAACTAAAATAAGACTTTGGCCCAAAAAAATTGAGGTTAGGGTATAATTGACAACAATGTAAAACGTTAAGGGTATAACTGACACAAAATAAATGTTGAGGGCATATCTGAAACTGGCCCCAATTAAACGTTAAGGACACCTACATGTATTTTGCCAAAAATTAAATTATCCTATCATGACCTATAAATCCTACTATGTTATCCCTCATGAGCTTTTTCTCAGCACAATCAACTTCGTTGTCCATAATATTAACAATTAATTTAGACAGAAATCAAGTGTTAGATAAAATAAAAATAAAAACTCTAATAAAAACTAATAAAGAACCAGCTATGCAAATCCATGCTCATAAAATATAAGTGAGTCTCTCATTGACTGTTTTCAAACTTTAAGCACGTTATATATATTAGTAATTCAGATTTTGGAGTAGTAGTTAGTCATTGGTTATAAAATGATGAAGATTATAATTTAGTTATACAGTGAGGCTTATTTCCTTATTAATCATTAAAAGCTTTCTTCCATGTTCAAAACTAGGAACCTTAATTTGTTACACGCTGCATTTGTTTGAAGAGTGAGCTTCATCACCCCATCCTTGTGTTTTTTTTTTTGGATAATATAGGTATAACACAAAAAGTTGCAGCTAGACATGGGGAAAAAGACAAATTTATAGACATTCTACCTAGGGATGGCAATAGTTTAGGGTATTTAGGGTACCCGTGCATATCTGTACGAAAAAATTATTCGATATCCGACGGATATCAGATATCGGATAGGATACAGATAGTGAAAATTAAATATTTTTCGGATATTGGGCAGATATGGATATTACCTTCAGATATCCTATATCCGTCCAAAATGAACGGATAGTTAGGGTACCCGATATCCGATACCCTATTATTTATTTAATTTTTATATTTTACATTCAATTTAATATCTTCTATATAATTATTTAAGCTTATTTAATTATATTTATATTTTTTATATATAATCGTTTTTTAGTTACTTTATATTTAATTGTTTTATTTTGACAAATAAATTTAAAATATAAATAAACC
>QANZ01031072.1:0-12772 GCA_003254925.1 Chamaecrista fasciculata | reverse complement strand
ACTAAAGAAGATTAAAAAACATGATCGAGAGTATTACAAAACAGAAATTCTATAGAAAGCTCTATAATTTAAGCTAACTAATTTGTAGTAATTATACATTAGATTTGCTTTTTTCATCTTGAGATTTTTATAATAATTATTATTACACAAATCTAAAACAAAAATAAATCTAATGACTATAAATTAATTAGCTTTAAGTTCACTACCCAATAAGGAAATTCTATAAAAAAAGTTTATGGCTTTGTCCAAATTTAACCATCCAGATTCATCCAACAAGAGAAGAAACGAGGAAAAAAAGATAGGTGGGGCCCATTCAGATAGCACACAGAAAACCTTGTTTCGCTTTTTGATAATTAACACGTGGCATAAGACGATTGGATGATAGAGAATGAAATTTGACCTTGACAAAAATGAACTGAACTCATATTATTTATCTTTAATATATATAGTCCCAAATTAATGCAGCATTGTCAAACGCAATTTTCTCCTCAAAGTCACACAGACTGATTGTTTCTGACTCAAATTTTTGCTTTTGTTGCTGCTATTGTTGCCTCAGGTGGTTCTAAACTCTAGACTCTCATTGTTACTTTGTAGTGATAGTCACATATCAGAAGAAAGGTTTTAATTTCTTAGGCTTTATATATATATACATGGTTTGCTTGTCTTCTCTTGATTAATATATAGCTTAATGTCTGACATTTTTTTTCTATCGATCTAGTTAATGCTATTGAGCTTGATCTCTCTATTGAAATTGATGGGTTTGATTTGTGCAATTTTAGGGCTTTTGAGAGATTCAGATGAAAAAGATAGCTGACGACGCTCGTGGATTCTACGTAAACTCCTTAAATGGTGAAATAATATTTATGAGCCCTGATAGATTTTCTTGCTTGGTTTAATTAATGAATAATGATTGATTAAGTGAATTATATATCTGTTTGAATATATATACATACATGATTGATCCTTCTTTAATTTATTTTTTACGAATCGTTGTTTTGATTTGATCCTTGTCCGTCGTCATGAAATTAAAGTTGTACGTGATGTGTGAGAGACCAAGCTAAGATCGATCTACGCCTATTGAAGTGGACAACTTAAGGATTGAAGAAAATCATCCCAAAATTATCTTGAGTTCTTGTGTCTGATCTGATCTCAGTTTAAGAATTTGTACAGGGAAAATAAAATCTTTAGATCAGAAATGACACTCGATACATAATTCTTTCTTCCAAATTAACAGAAAACCAAAGTACAAAACGAGATGAAACTCTACAAGAACTTTTAGGCTTTGTTTCTGTCAAGTAGTCACATTTTGGCGCGCACAAATTTGTGTGTGTGTGTTTGGAAGAATTGGAGAGTCTTTCCTTCTCACTTGAAGTGGCTATAATAATACATCCTATTTGGATGAATGAGTAATTAAATCTAAGATTTATAGGACCTAAGGTAACAACTCCTTGAAGTCAGCCTTAATTTTATGTTTACATGTAACACATATGAATATATCTTTTTTTTTGGCCTGAATATATGAATATATCTATGAATAAACATATATAGACGTATGTTTGAAATCGTCTGATTATTAGTGTAATCTCTTGTTTAGTGTTAGATCCTCATATATATAGCTGTACTTATCCTTCTGAGTATAATACATAAGCCTGGTTCTTATTTTGAATCCTGTAGCTAGCTTTTCTTATTTTCCCTGATTAGTTTTGTGGCCTAGTGATGATTCGTTTTTTGATTTTGTTATGCAGAGTAGTTAAGAGTTTTAAAACATTTATTATATATATATGACATGATATTGATTATTCCTTTCCAAGACTAAATTAAAGCTTGTAAAACCGACCCTCTCCAATGTTACACTAGGGTTTCGATCATGCGTATAATTATACAATTATACCGCATGACTTGTATTTTAATGAACTCTTTATCATTTTGATTAATAATTTCCTTCATTAATTTTCAGTTGAAGATGTCGCTTCATCAAATGATGCTCTCCAGAGTGCTGGCAATTTTCAAAATATGCAACCGGACAAAGTTCAAAAACAGATTCAGATTACGAAAGACAATGGAATTGATCTTGTATTTGTGTTTTTTATAAATTGCTCGCTTTTAATTTGATGAAAACTTTAGATATATATATATATATATATGTGTGTGTGTGTGTGGAAAGATAGCTTGCGTGATGAGTTAGGACATGGAAAAAATTATCAATGTTGTTCACTTTAATTACAGCCAAAGGAGATACCTCCTGCTCAAGAAAGTCTTATAGGAATCCTTATCTTCAAAGAATGTTCTGAAATTACATACATCGGAACTGTTGTCGCCTACGACGTCGAAAAAAAATGGTTTAGAGTATGACTTCTTCACTCAATTAACTCATTTGCATGCAGCTTCTTATATTTTATGTATAGAAGAAAATTTTGATTCAGGATAGATCGATAGAGCATACAATTATATACATATCTCAACTTATTTGACCTTATTCAAACCTTACAAGTTACAAATATTTGCTTTATATATTTTGTTTTGTTTTTTAAAGAAAAAAAAATTATTTGCTACTCATTGACTAGCTAATTCATATTGGACGATTAATGTTCGTTTTGTTTTTTTAAAATATTCGACGCAGATAGAGTATGATGATGAAGGCTCAGAAGACATGGTGGAGGAAGAAGTTCGAAAATATATGGCTTCCGCTAAGCAAATCGACAAACATTTAAAACGGTAAACAGTTAGCCTAATTATTAAAAATAATGAAAAAAAGAATATATTTTGCATTAGCCTTTAATTGCTCCCTATATGTGCATATTATATAGGTTTGATCGAATAATAACTGATTAATAAACTTTTAGTTAATTTTAATTATCTGTTTTGTTTTGTTTTTTTTTATAAGAAAAATTATCTGTTTGGTTATCCATTCATAACTTTGATATTAATATACATCAGTTTGAATTGATGATTTCCGTTATATATATTAAAAGTAATTAATAATTGCTTCTAGCGATAGATTACATGAAATTAAAGCATGTGGTGGATGATTTGTGTTTCAGTATGAATAATTAAAATATATGTTGTTATGTATACATATATATCTAATTAAGGTGTGGGTGACATATATGTTGTTGTGTGGCAATTAGTGAAAGCAAGAAGAATGAGAAGGTGGCTTCAGCAAAAGGAAAAGATAATAAGAAGAAACGCAGAGTCGCAGAGGCAGGAAGAGGGGCACATCAAGAAGTAATGCTGGTTGCATCCCTCTATTGTGCACAATTACCAATAAGAAGGCTGACTACCAGTATTACTGATCATTTCCAATACACTGCATTCCCGTTTGTAATGAATAATGCCTAACATTTCCCTTCTTTTTTTCATGTCGATCGATTCCGTGAATGAGATTACAAACGGGAAAATTATTATAGGCCAATGTTGCACTTCATTTTCAGTCCAAAAAAAAAATGTTGCACTTCATTTCCCCCCCCTTCCAACTAGCAATTTTTTTTGTTCATAAACCTTGAAGAATAAACTAAGGAGGCATTTAGTACTTGGATTAAAAAAAGGTAATCTTGAGAATATTATATTCTAGAGAATGACTTAATCTTATGAAATGAGACTTTTTTACTCCCATGTAAGGGATGAGATTAATTACTCTATTTCCATGAGATTGAATTATTTTAAAACGCAACATTCAATACAAGCTATAAGGCAAATTACATTACAAGAAATTGAAATAAAAACGAGAACATAAACCGATAGGCAGCAAAACGGCAAAGCTAAAGAAAGGAGTATCTCAAAAACAAACACAAAACAAAACCTTGCTGCTTTTTACTATTTTTTTTACTGTTAACAAATTACTTGAACAATAAAAGTTATGTCATCTCACTTGTTGCATGATCAAACAAGTTGTATCATAAATGAGAAAAAGGTCTATAATCAATTAGAATTAAGTCGATGACGCGTACTTATGCAAAAAGTTAAACCCTAGCCGTCGCTGGTGATCTCTCTTGCTTTCCTCTTCCTCCACACACGCAACTTTGCATCAACGCCAGGTTGTCGTCGTTTTCAACGGGGGTAGCCTCCCTCTTTTTCGTTGAGCAATATTGAAAATTCCTCCCCCGTGAGGGTCCCTCTCTCTTTATGAGAGTGTTACTTTGTTTGTAGGGTTTTGTGGCGGCGGCTACTCTGGACTAGGCATTCCACGACGGCTTCCTGGTTTGGTTCTAGTTTTTGGGATGCTCTTCCACGAGTCGTTTCGTTTTATCATTTTATTATTGTTGCTTTGAGTTTGATTATGTCTTTATTTAGAACAGTCACTGGGTTTCCTGTCCTAATTGGAAGTTTGTCTTTTTTAGAAGACATTATTTAAGTTTCCAGTTTTTTATATGATTATAGCTTTAGTTGGATTCCTAAATCCGTTAACTTGGCAATTGATTGTATTGCTAATTTGTCTGAAACGAGGATGAGTCCTCTTGGATGAGTTGCAAACCGCCCACTTTCGTCAGTTGATATCATATTTAGTGTTGTTGTTTATATTAGGGAGATGCTGACTATTTTTACTTTGTTTTCGTTTATACTATGTTTGATTTTGTCTTACTTTTGAATGAATTATTTTCACGAAAAAAAAAAAAAACAAGTTGTATAAATTTATTACCTCTGTTTATAATTAATGTGGTAACATATTTAATGGTACGCCTATTCAATTTCAATTTTGACAGCATTTTGTTTAATGCAATGGTTTTTTGTTTTCATAGCTTTTACATGCTTTTGCACTATTTATATAACATTATACTTTACTAGTTCATTCAAGTTGTTGTCTACGTTATATTTAACATTAGGAGAAAGAATTGGCCCTAAAACTTCTCCTTTGTGAGAGAAAACTTTTTTTGCCGTGAGAGTTTTTATGAGTGAAACTTTGGGCTGTCGTTAACGATGACCCTCCCTCTAGTTATAGAGTTTTGTGGCGACGACATTCTGGATCAGGGCTCCTATAGTAGCGTTCTGTGGCGGCGAATCTGGACTAGGCATTCCACGGCGGATTCTGGCTTCCACAACGGCTTCCTGGTTTGGTCCTGATTTTTTGGTGCTCTTCCATGACGTCGTTTCGTTTTATTATCTTATTATTGTTACTTTGAGTCTGTTTATGTCTTTTTTTAGAACAACCATTAGGGTTGCATGCCTTCTTGTTTGAAAGGGTTTGTCTCTTTTAGATTACTTTATTTATGTTTCTTATTTTTTAGATGGTTGTAGCTTTAGTTGAATTCCTAGATCCACTAACTTGGCAGTTGATTATCTTGCCAATTTGTCTAAAACGATGATGGGTCTTCTTGGATGGGTTGTAAACCCTCCACCTTCGTTAGTTGATATCCTGTCTAATGTTGCTGTTTATGCTAGGGAGGGATTAGCTTTTTCTTTTTTTTTACTTTGTTTTTGTTTATATTATGCTTGTCTTTCCCTTACTTTTAAATAAATTATGTTTCATACTAAAAATAAAAATTGTTGTCTACGTTACAGTATTAAATAGTATTTTGGATGCAACTCCATATTTTGATAAATTAGTAATTGTCATTTAGTGTATCAATGTCAATGGAAACTTTTAAAGACAGCAAAATAGTGAGGTCATTGACGTACCCAATTTTTCATCCAGGCCCATATTATGGTACGTTACTGGGCCTATAATATTTTAAGGGTAAATTGCAATTTGGTACCCTGTGGTTAGGGGCGGTTCCCCTTTGGTACCCTGAAAGAAAAATTTTTGCATTGTGNATATTTTAATCATATCAGTATGTTGTTTCTGTAAATAAACCTACTTCAATCTTTACCTGAAACTTAATATTCCGAGATTGGGCCTCCATACAATAGAGTGAAAAATGATTCAATGAACCCAAGATTATGATAAGGGAACCCAGAACTACAAAATTCAATTTCTATCATTTAAAAAGTGAAATCTGACTCTCATCCAAAAAAAGAAGAAGTGAAATCTGACTTCACAAGATTTATAAAAATTCCAAGAAAATGGAATTTAGGAAATTTCCTTACATTTTAAATTTGCCGATAGATAAATCGTAATTTTATCTTCTAGTTAACTGCAACACAATAACAAGTAACATTATTCTAAAAATGAAACTCAATTTATTTCCCTAAAAATTGTCATTACCCTGTTCCAATTAGGGGTGTACAAAAACCTGGTGACCCGGTCAACTTGGTCCGCCCTGATTGATTTGGGCCGGGTCAAAAACAAAGCGGGGCCGAGTCTGAAAATGGAAAAATGAAAAACCTGTTAAAATCGGGCCGGGATGAAAAAAACCCGGCCCGGCCCGGGGTAGGGAGCTGGACCCGGCCCTTACACTTTAAAAAAAAAAAAAATTTATCTAACCTAAATCCCTAACCTCTCCTAGGAATGGATCATCTCCATTAAAATTTCTCTCCATTCTCTCCATTAGAATATATCTGCACCATCCATTAAATCTAATGGAATTTCCTTATGCCAACATCACCAATTTATGCAACAAGGCATGGTTTTAACTTCGCTGAAACAGTGAAACAATGCCTTTTGCTTATAATTTATTGAAGAATATTAATTATTTGGTTCTCATATTGTATTTAAAATTTTAATTTAGTCTTTATGCTTTTGATTTTTAAAAATCAATCTTTATATTTTATAGGATAAATTACACTTTGGTATCCTGTGATATTTTTCATTAACACTTTGGTACCCTTTGGAGCTATTTTGTAATTTTAACCATAACAAATTATGCAAAAATTACATATTGGCCCCCCAATATTTTAAAAAAAATTATAAATAAGTCCCTGGATACATATTATATAGGGACTAAAATGAAAATTTTTAAAAAATTTTGGGGTCAACATGTAATTTTTTCAAAATTTGTTATGGTTAAAATTACAAAATAGCTACAAAGGGTACCAAACTGGTAATGGAGAATACCACAGGGTACCAAAGTGTCATTTTTAAACCACATGGTATCAAAGTGAAATATGACCAAACCACATGATACTAAAATGTAATTTACCGTATTTTATAAGTCCTTAAACTTTAGTCCTTAATATGTGATAATATTTTTTTTCAACTTTTATTAAAAAATAATACAAAATTAATTTATTATATACTAATTAGAATATAAATAGAACAAATATTAAAGTTTTAAAAATTTAATATTAGACTTTTTAGCTTTATGTCATTATTATTATTATCTTACAAGGACTATTTTTTCTTAAAAAATAGTTATAGAGACTAAATGAAAATTTTAGATAAATTATATATATGAATGTCCATTAAGTGTTAAGAAAAGAGTAGAAAACAAAAAAATTAGAGAAAAATCATCGTTCGCTCCCTATAATGTTGGCAAAAATGTTTTATTTTTGTCCCGAACTATTGAATATGGTTATATTTCACTCGTTTCAAGTTTAAATTTGATAAGTTCAGAGCTACACATTGTTCTCAAATAGAACTTTCTCTATCTAATTGAGGTCATCAGCAAACGAGGTCAAATTAGTCATGAAAGTATACTGCTCGTTTCACGATCAAACAAATAAAATTGGTCATATATTTCTCGTTTCAAGTTCGAATGTGACGAATTTGGAGCTACAAATTACTCTTAAATTCCTTTGAATTTAAAATGAGAGACGAGAGAAATATAATCAAATTTAATAGTTTGGGACCGAAATGAAACATTGTGCCAATATTTAGGACCAATTTGAACATTCTCAAAGGACCAAAATGACCTTTGACCAATAAAAAAAATCTAATATTAATTTTTTAAAACTTTGATATTTGTTCTATTTATATTCTAATTAGTATATAATCAATTACTTTTGTCTTTATTTTTCAATAAAAGTTGAAAAAAAATCTTATCACATATTAAGGACTAAAGTTTAAGGACTTATAAAATATAAAGATTGATTTTTAAAAATCAAAAGCATATGGACTAAATTAAAATTTTAAATAAAATATGAGAACCAAATAATGAATATTCTCCAATAAATTATAAGCAAAAGGCATTATTTCACTGTTTCACTTTCACCAAAAATTATAAGCAAACGGGGCCTTGTTGCATAAATTGGTGATGTGGCACAAGGAAATTCCATTGGATTTAATGGATGGTCTAGATATACTTTAATGGAGAGAATGGAGAGAAATTTTAATGGAGATGATCCATTCCCAATCTCTCATCCTCATTTCTCTCGAGTCTCGACACTCACCTACTTTTTTCAAGTCTCAGCCGCTCATTCGTTCATCCTTCATCGTCTCCGACTTCTCGATCTTCGTCCGCATCGTCTCCGTCTTCATCCTTGCTCATCGTCTTTGTCGGCTTCGTCTTCTTGCTTCATCGGCTTCGTCTTCAATTCCGCCGCCGTCTTCAACTCCGTCGTCATCTTCATCTCGTGATCGTCGTCTTCAATCTTCTCCACTGCCTCGGTGAGTTTTGTGTAATCTATTAGAGAATGGTGAAGGAAAAAGGAAAGGGAAAAATTGATTGAAATGAGAAAGAGAAGAGTAGAAAACGCCATCTGGAAAATTTGCAGAATCAGTGTTCAATCATCTTCTTTTCACTCTTTTCTTTCTTCGTCTTCTTCAATACGCTGATACCAATTCCAATTGATTGTATTTTCATATTGCCTGGATTTTGACAAACCCTCTCGGATCGAATTGACTACTATCGTTTCGACGCTGTCATTCTATTCCCTAATATTCGGTGGGCTTTAATTTATGTTCTTACCCTGTTATTTATGTGCTGAAACTTGGCTAGCTTCATCTAAATTTCAAATACTGCATTCGATTTTGGAAGTATTTTTTGTGTGATGAAATTTTCAGTAGCAAGAGTTAATTGCTTCCTGATCTTGAGGCGATTTTTGTGTTTGGTTGGAAGTAGATGTGTTTCGCGTAATATAATTGAAAATTTCAGTAATTTTCCTTCTTGTTGATGGTTAAACGCTTGATAAGGGGATGCTTGATCATGTATCTTAGACTGGATCCGTGTTTGAATGTATTCTGATAGAACTTTGTTTCAGACTTAATCCACCTACGGTATATATTATAGAACTAGATCAGGTTTCTTGTTTGCTTGCCTCTTTGTAACCTTCTCTTTCTTCGACTTATATTAAGCATCATTATATGTATGTTTTTTCAAATTATATCTCTCTTTTATAGTTTAATTCTTGTTTTTTTAACTTGATATTTGTAAATCCCACTCCTGTGGCATGTCTTCAATCTATTTCATGTGTCGCATTTCTGTTCAAAATAATATGTATTCTGTAAGGGTATTGGTTAATTAATTTATGGTCCATTCCTTTATCTAGTTTTAGCACCATCATTCATACTAAATGGCCAACAGAGCTCAAATTCCTTCAAGAAACTCAGCGCTCATCGCAATGATAGCAGATGAGGTAAGAATGCCATTTTTGCTACGGATGCTTATTGGGGGTGTTTCTTATTTTTGTAGAATATAAATGTCTGGTGATATTAGCGTGGTCTGACATATTGCTGAAAATTATCTTCCAGGTGTTTCTGTGACTTGTAAAGTTTGAATGGTTTCTGTGACATTTTATCTGATTTGGGCTCGGCTTAGGTGGTTGTATGTGAGATTTGGATTGAGATCTTAAGGTCAAGTTGTACTAGTTCCTAAAATGTACTGAAAAAGTGTCTCCAAAACAATTTGTTGGTGGATTGGCAAATGGCAAATGCTGATGTGACAAGAAACTGTCGCAACATGTGAACTCATATTATATGGTTCATGAACTCTTTAATTTACATGGTTAACCTCGTCATTTTTAAAATCATGTTTATTGTGTATTGACTATGGATAGTATTTCAACTCTGCTATGAATAAATGAGAAATATGCTTACTGACATGTGCTATAAACTCCATATTTAATTCAACTCTTTTCTGAATCGATTTATGTTCATTGCTGAACTCTTGTGTCTGTATTGGTTTTTAACCCAGGACACTGTTGTTGGATTTCTGCTTGCTGGAGTGGGCAATGTTGACTTGCGTAGGAAGACAAATTACCTTATCGTGGACTCAAGTATGTCACTGAAATTGTTCTCACCTATACAGTCCTTTTATGCACGATGAATTTTAAATTCTTCAAATTAGCAGTTCTTTTTATAAAGTTGTTAAGATGATGCAATGACTCTGCACCATCTCTAATGTTGTTGAGGTTGTCTCTCTCTCTATAACACACACACACACACAAAAAAATCTTTTAAGTGATTTTAAGGTGTCAAAAGTTGGGGTATGGACCCTTCCATCTGGATATATGGTAAATTAAAGTCAAGAAACTGTTTCACGTATTGCTTCAATGCTGAAAATCTATTTAATAACTGTTTTTCTTAGATGTAAACAGATCATAAACTAAAGGCATAAAAAATTCTGACACCAGCCAGACAATGCAACGATTAGCTAATCATAAAAGTTGCTCATACATTTCCCTTTTGTTTCGTTCACTATTTACTATAAGATAGAAGTCCCTTGAAGTAAATTGCTGTTCAGATGGAAACAAGGGAATGTAGGAGATTGCATTTACATAATAGTGCCTGCTATTGTTGAGGAATTTATTATCCCCGTTTATTTGAAGAAAACGGTGGTACTATAGTATGCTCATGTTTTATATCTTGCATTGTCTTTTTAGAAACGACTGTCAAACAGATTGAAGATACATTCAAAGAGTTCACAACAAGGGAAGATATTGCTATTGTGCTGATCAGTCAATATGTAAGTTATATTGTTCCCAGATATTTTACTTGATTATGAAATAATATTTTACTTGATTATGAAATATGGATAGGGTGTTCATGGATATGTATGTTATCCAGTCCTTCTAGCAAAACTAGTAATTGGCTGATTGCCCACTAATAAAGTAAACGAGTTCGGCATATTGCAAATGCCATGGGCCTTCATGTATGGTATAGTTCATGTCTGCATACTGAGCACATGAAATGTTGGAAAACCATGCCTATGTTGGAAAACCATGCCTACAGTGTTCTTATTCATATAGGTTTCTCTTCTGCAATAAAGCATTATGATGTGCCGGAGCTCCTGATTGTTATCGAACGTTTCTACTTTTCTTTGAATTGCATTGACATTAATACTTTCTAATACACCTGAACACTGTCTTCCTTCATGATCCAGTCAATGGGGTTATGTTTCTGTTAGCGTAAGCTAGGAATCTTTTTTATGACAAGTAATATATTTCTAATTTCTAATATCATATGGAAGATCTAATACTTTATCATCAATTAACCAGGTGGCAAACATGATAAGGTTTTTAGTTGATAGCTACAACAAACCTGTTCCGGCAATATTGGAGATTCCTTCCAAAGACCATCCTTATGATCCTGCGCATGATTCAGTTCTTTCACGAGTGAAGTACCTCTTCTCTACTGAGTCTGTGGCATCTGGCAGACGCTAAGCACTCGTGTTCTCAGTTTGATAACCTTATTTTTTATGCATGTCTCGGTTTGCTGTAAATTAGGACTCGCCTTCTTAATCGTGAGAGAAATAGTGGAGCTTTATGGTGAAATGGCGATTCAAAAACTATAATAAACGAAATGGCTAGATGATTGCTTCTTTTTGTGTTTGAAATCATTAGAAGTATTGGTATGATGAATATTTATATCTCTGGTCTAGCCTCCCTTATTCAGAACCATTAAATTACTTTGTCTTGTGCCCTCGCTGGATCTTTTAATGGATTCATTTTTAGTGTCGAGTGTTGACTCTTACTTCCACTTCTATTTTCTTTGGTGTTATTTTATTTTGTCTTCCTTCTCTACTTCCCTTGCATCTCTCTCACATCTGAATTTTTCTCCCTAGGCTTAAATTTTTTTTAATCAATAATGGTATACCCTGTAAACTTTTGGTTTCTCTAAATTCCTAAACTAAGATAAAAATTATTTATATTTATTTTAATGGACGAAATTGCCTGAGTGTAAATGAAAAAGATCCACGGATATGAAATATCATATTCTGCCATGACATCTCGGTGATGCTTGTCTCCCTTGTATTTTTAGATTATAAAAAATAATCATAATGAATTGGGTTGAAAAAAAAAATTGAATCTATTCTATAGTCTAACACACCCTAAAAGCAAATTGAACCTAACCTTCAACTACGTATTTGTTTAAACGAAATTTAATATTCTCATTGATTAAAGCCAGTAAAATTAGTAACGCAGGAGTAGATTAATTTATGCTCAAATGAAAACAAACCTAAATGGATTGAAACTCAGGACTAATCTTGGTGTTTGTTTTTAAACAAAAGGACTAATCCTTGGTGAAGTTCATAATATCGCAAAATTACCCTAAGATCCCAACAATTTAGATCCTCTATAGTGCACTATAGGGTATAGTGCTGAGAGAGAAAGGAACAAATAGAGAAAGAAAGTGGGTCCCATTGATACTTTCTCTCTCTACCCTATTCTTTTCTCTCTCAAGCACTACATTCCTAAAGTACTACAGAAGATTCAAATTGAAGATCCTAGCTAGAGACTAGACTATTGAGGAAACCAATGGTCCAGTTGAGAATAGCTAGATGGATATGAATCTAATGCAGATCGTTTACCTTAACCATAAGGAGTGCTAATTATTCTTGAACAGGTAGACAAAATTGATTATTCCATCCATGTCACAAAAGTTTAACAACAAAACCTTATTCATTCCATAATCTATCGGAGACAAGAACCATTACAAGTTTAAGCTCTTCAACTTCAACTGGTTTTCAATGAAGAGCAGATTTTAATGACTTGGTGAAGTTCTCTAGTTCTTTCAACCCAT
>QANZ01031067.1:0-17258 GCA_003254925.1 Chamaecrista fasciculata | reverse complement strand
AAAAAAAGTTAGGGGACCAAATTGAGACCTTTGCGAAAGTTAGGGGACCAAAATTGCACTTAAGCCTTTATTTTATATCACATTATTTAATATATGCAGTAGAAAATAAGTATGTATTTTATATTATTTTTATATAATTTGAATAAATACCTTTAATTTCTAAAGGATAGCATTCACAATTTATATAATAATAAAATGAAATAATTTTGTCCTGCGCATCGCGCGGGGTTCATACTAGTAACAATATTATTTGAGTGTTTTTGTCGTTTAGTTATAACTTTTAACACTATCATCCATAAATAGAAATATATTTAGTCATATATTATAATAAATTTATCTATAAATAAAATTTTTGAATTTTTTTTCCAGTTTTTAAAGTTAGGTATTGAATTATCTCTTCACTTTCATAAATAATTTTTTTAATGACTTTTTTGACTTGATTATAAGTTTTATGAAGTACGAGTACTCAACCTAACTTTTTATTTTGGAGGATTAATGTCCAAATTCACAATAAAAACATAGTTGTACTGATCTAAAAAAAACTAAGTAAAGATTATTTATCAAAAGAAAATTTAGTCCATAAAAATTTAATACATAAATCAATGCTTACATTTTTTAATTATATACAATATTAGATTCGTTTATCATAAAGAATAGTAAACAAATTAATTATTGATCAATGTGTAATAAAATCCACGTTTAGGGATGAGAAAGGGTAGAAAATCTGGTCATTTTGTATCTGGTCATTATATTCAATATCGCCACACTATTGGTATTTGAAAATTTAGTATATGTAGTAATACCCTCTCTGATATCCGGTATTCGACTGGTACTCTAAATATCTGAAAATAATAGATATAGGATATGATATCCTAATTCAAAAATCGGATATATCCGATAATTAAAATAAAATAATTAAAAATAAAAAAATGTATAAAATATAATTAAATATTCATATGATAAGGTATCGGATATCGAGTACCATAACTATTCGTTCACTTCGGACGGATACCAAATAGTTAAAGTAATATTCGTATCTACCCGATATCCGATAATATTTTATTTTTCACTACCCGTACTTTATCCGATATTCAATATTCATTCATTTTGAACAAATATCGAATATTTTTTACAGGTAAATTCGAAAGAATATCCTAAATACCCGCCCAAAAATTCACGATATTTTAACTTATCCAGTGGATTGAATCGGACCTACCCGATCCGTTGTGTAGCATTTTGTGGTATACCGCCGTAGCACTGGATTTTTCTTTCATGAAAATTATTAAGACAGAGAGATAAAGACTAAAGAGGAAGAAAAAAAAGCCAAAAAAAAAAAATGAAAGAGAGAGAAAGAAGAAGCCTGCTGGCTGCAGCTAAAAGCAGAAATGCACAATAAGTGTGTGTGTGTGTGTGAATGAATGTGTGATAGTCTGAGAGCTTCAGCTTCTACGTCCTCTTGTGCCTCTTGTGGTGAATGCAAATGGACTGTTTCAAATCCAAATCCAAATGTTCATCAGCTTCTCGTGTTTAATTTTCTCTCCATCTTTCACTATTGGTAATTTCTGCAACTTCTCTCTCTTTTTAGCTTTCTTTGTTCGGCAATTTTTTTGATTGAAGTGGAAGAGAAGTATGCTTAAACAAAGAAACATATGATTTTCTCTGCTATTTCCTGGAATTTCTGCTTTTCTTGATTTAGCTCACGCAGTCTCTACAGTACTGAGTTGATCGGTAGTTGAGATTTTGATGATTTCTTCTGTTTGCATTCGGAATCCACTATTTGTTCGTTTTGTTTTGTTTCTGAGATGAGATTGGTGGGAGCTAAAAATAGAGATCGCTTTACTTCTTCAAGAGCTTGAGTTGATTTGATTCGCTTCTATAGTTGTTTGTTTCAGTTTTGGTGTTAGTTGCCGAACGATGAGAAGAAGAGAAATGTTTTCAGGCGGTTGTGTTTGATTATTATTGTCAATTATTGCTACTATTTTATGGTTATGATTACTAGGACTGTTCTAATTGCTTATCACTTTCTCGACTATTTCCTTGGTGGTGGAGTCAGATTGCAAAATCCTTTTTCTGAAGACCTTGTTATGTAAGGAAGCACTTTAGCAAATGAAAAAGATGCTTTTCCTTGTCGTCTTCTCTCTGTTCTCTGAAACTTTTTGGTTTATCATTTTCTCTGGAAAGTGCTATCTCTGAGAAAAGGAGACTGTGCCGTTAGTTTTCTCTAAAAATGTTTTTCCTTCTCTCTTTCACGAAACCTTTAGTGCTTTTTTGAAAGGGGTCCAAAATTATTCAATGTACTAACAAAACAAACTAATGTATATATCCCAATGAATGGCTTTCGTAAGCCGATTACATTTGAAAATTAATTGCTGTATCCTTTTTTTCTGGAAAAAAAAAAACCTCAATCCAGTCACTTATTTCGACATGTGGTTACAATGTTAAGAATTGGATAACCAACTAACAATGGCTCCCCCTTCCATTATCTCCTTAAAGTTAGAGCTCAATGATTGGAACGGGCCTGAAGGTAACATGGGTTGATGATTTTTTTTTTTTGAGCAAGTTGGTTGCTGGCCGAAATTTTTTATGGAAAGAGAAGGCTTGAACTGTAGTCTGCGCTTAATGCGTTTATAGGTTCTAGTGATTCGGGACTGTCTATTTCTTAGGTAATTGGGATGCTGTGCATCTATTTCAAGGATGGACTAAAATGAAATTGCTCTTCTAGATGCGAATTATTGGATGAGGCTGCTCATCTTGAAAGTGGAGAATGGTAAATATAGACTAGGAAATGCTGTTTAAGGTTAGATAGGGAAATATGGTGGTAAACCTTTGCTTGAACTGAAGACTAACTTGATACTCATTCTCTGGGTGAGAACTTGTTGCACACTTAAGCTTTATCTGGACCAAAGGTAAATGACTAAATTTTTGGTAACTAAATGGTGGGGAAGGTTTTGTCTCGGCCTGAAACTCTAATCGCACCATAAGAATTCTTTTAGGGGCTTGGGAATTCGCCTCGAAGATAAACAATGTAGTCACACATAATTAGTATATACTGGTAGTAAACTTATGTGTTACTAAGTATTAGTTTCTTACCAGTATGTTGGCATCGCCAATTTCATTTTTCTTTTAAAGCTTACAATCAGTGTTGCAAGTCTTAACATGATGTGCAGCGTAAGCCCAGAAACAGTGACTTGATGTTGTTTATGGAAAGAATAATCAGTTTCTGTTTCTAAAAACTATATATTGATTGATATATGGCAAGTTGCGTTTGATGATTATTTATATGGGCATTCTAGGTGAGTTGGGCTTTCCTGAATCAATTTTCCAGTGTCTATTTGGTGTCATTGATTAATTTGAGTTTATATATATATGTATGCTGGTATAACTCTTCTTTGCTTCTACAGAAACTAATACATCAGCAGTTTCATGTTAACTCTATTTTGTAGATTAACGTGACCGCCACTATTTGAACCTCAGAAGTCTTCTAATGGAGTGGAATGCAAAATCTCCCTCTCAGTGGGACTGGGAACACCTTTTCCTTTCTAACGCCAAAGCAACTGAAAATCCTAGGTTACAACTGATAGACTGGAGTCGTGAGGCAGATCCTGAAATCAATGATGGCTTGCTCTATCCATTAGGTGGTAGTGGTTGTTCTGGGTCTGAGCTAATACCTGCTTCTTCATCAAGAAGCTCAAAATCAGCTTCCATCAATTCCCCATCAAATGGGTATAGCAAAACATCAGTGTTAACTTTTGAAGGCTCCCAAGAAGATTCTAGTTGTAAGAAAGAAATGTCAAAAGAAGAGCCTGTTGGAACTTCTCCCACACTAGAGCTTTCTTCTGTCTCTGGTGAACCATTACTCAGTCTGAAGCTTGGTAAACGACTGTACTTTGAAGATGTTTGTCCGGAAAGTGATACTAAGGACCCACCTCTCTCTGGGTTTCCCATGCCATCTGTAAATACTGGTAAAAAATGTAAGTCCAATAATCAGAGCTCACAAACTCCACGCTGCCAGGTTGAAGGCTGTAACCTTGATCTTTCATCAGCTAAAGATTACCATCGGAAGCATAGAGTTTGCGAAACTCATACCAAATCCCCTAATGTGGTTGTGGGAGGTTTAGAGCGTCGATTTTGCCAGCAATGTAGCAGGTAAGCTTCTTAAGTAACAGCTGATTATTTGGATGAAAATGACATTAAGTAACCATAATATTTTTTCCGTAGACAAATTAGGCACTTAAAATTTGTCATGCATATGTCATTATGATTAGTCAATCAGGTTCAGTGTCCAGTCCTTCCGGACTCATGACGGAAATATATTAATTATCAATAATCACACTGCTTGTAATGTTGAAGGTTCCATGGTCTGTCAGAGTTTGATGGAGAAAAAAGAAGTTGCCGGCGTCGTCTTTCTGATCACAATGCTAGGCGTCGCAAGCCTCATCCTGAAGCTATCCATTTGAATACATCATTTTTGTCTTCACCTTATGGTATAACTCAAGGTCTGGAATAGACTTCTTCAAATAAAATTTTTATTTTAAAGTATAAAACAAAAACTGAGTGCCTCTGAAATATATAATTTTGATCAATCTCAAGGTTAGAAAATGCTTTCTTTGAAATATCTGAGGTGATGGCAAATCGAAGTGGTGAACTTTAGATAATCTGCTGCCGTTATATGCATCTTAAATAGCCATATAGTTCTGTGAATATTACTGATCTATCTATTACATTCATATTTTGCAGATGTGAAGCGACAGTTGGGCTCATTTTCTTATTCAAGAACTACTACTAACTTAGCCTGGCAAGATATATACAGCAGCAAGCTCCCACAAACTAAAGAATTTCTGGTGAACTCTGAAAAAGCAGGAGGTAACAATGGGCTGGTGTATCAGCCTTTCAGTGAGTTGCGTAATACCTTTACTGTGCTTTCTGAAAATTCCAGTGGTCTTTGCGGATCTAAAGGCATAGCAGACAAGACTATCAATGCAGGTCATTTCACCTCTTTCTTAATAACTTAGCCCCATGAACTCTCATTAGCTTTAAGTGTGAGCTTGGAGTTAGAACATTTTTCATGTGAACTAATGATACTTTCTGCCATATTGATCGCTAACTCCATCACAGACACTCAGGCAGAGATGCCTACTTTGACTTTCATGAAATTTCCTATTAGGCTACTGCATAAACATCGTTTAGATGGTCGGAGGAAGACACATTCACAGTAGTTAAAGTAGGCCAATGGCGTTTCATGTTAATTTGTTGGAGATTAAAATGTAGAGTTTGTAGGTTCAACATTTTACAGTTGAAATTCAGGATACTGATCCCAAAATACTGGTAAAAGTTGATGATTTTTAACCTACAAACATGTAGCCATGCACGGTAATTCGGTAGCCATGCACGGTAATTCGGTGAACAGAATGATTGGTTCAATTTTAAGATCCAGAAATATGACATAGCTTCCTTTTCTGTTATTATTATCAGCATTTGCCACATTATTATTATTCACATAGCACAAACATTTGCAGGCATAGATGAATCCATCACCTCGTCAGATCTGAATTCGACGCAAGATTTTCACCGTGCTCTCTCTCTTCTGTCAACCACCGCTTCTTGGGGTCCGGCGCACGAGCCAAAGTCTACTTCACCAGAGCACTCCAATCACACAACTCCTACCGATACAACTCAGCCTATGATTCAGCTCTTGCCTCATGCTTCATCAGAATACTGGCAAACTTATCAACAACCTGTCGACCCTTGCATGGGTATCTCATACTCTGATTGTCCGGATGCCAGTCCCTTTCAAGATTTCCAGCTTTTTAAAGCACCCAACGAGTCTGGTTTTCCCTGCAACCAGTTGGATTAGCAGGAGTGCCCTAACTTATCAGCCTTATTGAATTCTCATCACAGGTCAGTTCCTTCTAAATGTTCTTCAATTTTGTATTGCTTGATTGTCCGCATCAAACATTTATATATATTGCGTGTTCTGGTTTCCATGTTTTTTGGACATTGGAAATCTGAGATTTCAACCAGTTCGCATGATATTTCGTTCACTTAATTTTCCATATAGAAGATATCGCTTTCTAATAACGTGAAAACATCCAAGATCCATAGTTTTTCCGATGAATATATAAATCCAAATGACGTTTCCTTCCTTGATTGAAATGTTTCCCATCAAAATTCAAACTTTTTGTCTTTTTCTGTATCCCATCTCATTAGTTATTACAAAAATCAACTGTTTTTTTTATTTTTTTTTTATTTTTTTATAAATTCAATGATGAACAAATAGGAATATTAGGAAGTCTAGCAACACATGATCTTAGAATAACATTTCCCTGTTGCTAGTCTTTTTCCTCGAAGAGTGGTGCTAGCTTATGACCATGGCTAGACAGAAAGGTTAGTGATATACACATTTAATTTTAGAAACATCCTTTATTTTTTTCTTATTTTCTTAAACGAAAACCTAAGGATATTATTCTTCTAGATAATAAAGTGAAAACTTTTGCTTTGTGGTGTGGGTCAGTTGGGTAAACATTTGCATTGTCATAATTTATTTCTTAACTGCATATATTAAATTGGCCAAAATGCAAATTGGATCCCATATCTTTTTCTTAGTTTCCAATTTCGTCTTATATTTTTTTTTTTGCATTTTTTATCTCATATTTTTATGTCAGGTCTCAATTCGGTCTCATATCTTTGAGTCCATTGCAGAATTGGCCCTATATCTTTGAGTTATGTGCAGAAATGGTCTTATATCTTTATAAAATAATCAATTAATGATTGATTCTTTTGTGAAGATATGAAACCAATTCTGTAACCTAACCAAAAAATATAAATTCAAAAATGATATGAGACCAAATTGGGACCTTTTGCAAAATATGGAACCTAAAAATATACAGGACTAAATTGAGAACTTAGCAGAAGATATGAAACCAAATTTGCACTTTCACCTATTTAATTATATCTGAATTCTGAACTATAACTCCCCAAGTCAGAACGCGGAACCTGCATGGGCTGTTTTGCCACTGCTATTCTACGTTGGAACTTGTTTCTGTATCTTGTTTGTGCATTAATTCCCATCTACAATCTCCAATTCATTTATTTGCATCGTCTGAGTGGGACATATGATCATGTTGATTCACCGCTGATTATTGTCGTTCTGATTCAAGTGCAGGTTGGATGTATGTTTGTCAGAAATGTCAGGTGCTGAAAGATGACTATGCGATTGTTCGTCATGCTTGAAAAACGAGTAGGCGAAAATTTTCAAGTTCGTGGTTTCTCAACAGCTCATGATCAGAATGGATATTAATAGTATTTTGCTTAGATCTCCGTTTGTAATTGCAAAATTGTATTTGACTCGCCGCAATAGGCTTAAAAACACGGTGTGTCGTTGTCAGTTCAATTCCGCGTCGAATCCAACTTCGTTTTATACTTGTGATGCGCATTTTTATTGTAAACATTTCTCCAACATCAAATGCTGTTGATATTAAGAACACTCCTAATTAGCGAAAACAAAGAAACGAGACTCGGGGAATAGTCTACATATACTTGGAGCTTTTCTTTTTTGGGCCAGAAATTTAGAGCCATGTATGACCATTTTAAAAGACAGTACTCTGAAACCTATCTCCCCTCTCTTCTTACGCCATACAATACCTCCCCTCCCTAAAAAATAAAACTTATCAAAAAACCAAAAAAAAAAAAAAAANCAAAAAAAAAAAAAAAAAGCTTGGAGAAGCTCGACATGTACTATTCAAAATGATGCCGTTCAATTTGCTAACTAACGTAAAAGGCTGCTCTCATGTGCTTTATAGAATTCTACTTTAATGAGATACATAAAAGGATCATGTACGACTATCACATCATTTCCAGAGGCTCTAGGTAAAATCAATTCAAGGGCCACAAATTCAACTAAAAAATTACAAACCAATTTATCTACTTTGATGAAAACTGACCATAAAATCTGGAAAGGACTTGTCTAGGGCGGGGAAACAATCCAAAACAGCTAATGGGCAAATTGTACGCCTGTTTAACAAGCAAAAAACTTCTTTCGTACACTAAAAAAAAAGTTTTAGTACAACAGACAGGAAACATTATCATGCACGAAACCTAGTCAACTAAAACAATGATCGCCTGCATCCCACTTTATTGCCAAAAGTAAAAGGTTATATAAAATTCTTAACATCTTAGATAAAAAGTTATCTAATTATATAAACAATATTTATATTTCTTATTGTAATTGATCATAGAAAAAAAATATTTATTTGATCATGAAATCATATTATCATACAAAAAAGTTATGTACCTTGTTTTTAAGGATGAACTTTATAACAAAGATTAAAAAAAAATTCATATGAATGAAATCCAATGCTAAATGGCATTAGTTCCAAGATAGCTAGCTTTTATAGTGCATCAGCACAATACAGGGATGTGATCCAAATAGGAGCTTAAACGACAACAGAACCACTGTCAGAAAACCACGGTGGTATACAGATGGGAGAACACAGATTTCTCACAAATGACTCCAGTCTAAATAATGGTTCTATAATAATTACCTCACAAACTAGATCATAAAGGCAAGACTAATAAGGGTGTTAAAAGACACTAACCCTAAAGAAAATAAATTAAACCATCAAGCCAAAATATAAGAATAAAAAAATCCTAGAGTCAAGCCAATTTTAATACAGATCATTCAAAGTGGATAGAAGAGACACAAAAAGGGGAAAGCAGGGTTGTGTAGACACCCTAAAAGTTACAGGCTGGTCACGTAGACTCTCTTCTTAACTGCACAATGCTTAATGCAACACAACCTACCTAAATAATCTGAAATCTAAGAATCTTTACAAGCTTCTAAGACAACTATTCATTTAAGGATTTATGCTAAACAGACAATTAAGAACCAAAAGTAAACCGAAACTGTCAATAGCTTTTCTGCCACTGGTACCATACCTAAATGCATATGATAACATACCCACTAGAATAATGAGTTGATTCCGAAAGTACAGAAACCCTATGAGATACCAGAACCAACCTGTTAAATTATGCCAGGCAAGCTGGCTGACACATGCATTGTAACAATCCACAAAGACCAATAACATCTCAGTTAATACAACTTGACACAGATCATGAGAAGGTGAGTGACTTGACAACTGCTGCACATAGAGGACGACAAGACTGACTGTCAGACACCCTTACTGAGCAATGCTGGATGACAACTCTGGACCTTCTCAACCCTCAAACATGTCCTAGTACTCACTGGAACAGTAAATAAATGCAAATTAAGGGATGCAATGGAGACATACAAAGAAAACTAAATAGGTAATATTTGTAATTTGTAATGAATCCAAATGAAAGACAACAAATGTGAAACTTCTCCAACGAATCCACTTACACAACTTCGTAACGGCTGGACATTTTATGAGGCCCATTTTGCATATACAGGAGGTTGGGAAGAGCAATAATAATTGTAAATAATGCAGTATAGCTATACAAAGGAAATGCTCTATACAATAACAGACCTGATCATTTTGATCTGATGCGGGTGAAGGCGATTTCTTTGACTCAGCTGGCTTATCGGCACCACAATTCTGTCTGTTGCACTTGGTTCTGAATGGATAGTTTATGTTGTTACATTTTTCACACGTCCAGCTCCCCTCAGGCATCTTTTGCTCTGAATGACAAGGAAGCACAAAAAAACACAATAACCAACTGTTCGTCTGTATCAGAAAATGACATAATCTAAATGGAGATAGACTTGGGACATGAAACTTACTAGAACTTTTGTCTGATTTTGAAGCCTACAAAACAATATTTTCATAAAAAACAATTTGTAAATGAATCAACATGCAATAAGAGACATTTGGAAGGTAAAATAAAGATGGAAATGCAATTCAATATGCAGCCGTTAGTGATATGCAACAACCACAACTAAAAATGGTAATCAATCTGCACAAAGAAGGAGGCAGCAAACCTGTGATCCAGGCTTGGGTGTGTTGCACTTTCTCATGTTGCATACTGTTCTGAATGAGAAGTTGATATTGCCACATTTTGGACATGTCCAGTCATTGTCACGAGTTGCATCTGAAATAAAACTTGGATGAGGACAAAGCAAATCAAGAAACTTTCGCTTCAGTTAACTATACATTAACGATAAATTATAACAAACCTGCTCCCTTTTTTTGAGCCTTGTCATCGGGAAAAAATCCTGGCCTTGGGCCCTGCTCAGGAAAATGGTAACTATTAATTTTAGTCTTGAGATGAAGTACATTGAAGTCCAAAGTTTTGAAATTTCGACAAGTTCTGGCTTATTCAACTCAATAATGGACCATAAAGAGCATTGAATATTATTATGAAAATAAAATAAGAATTCCTAATAAGTATCTTGTAAGTTAAAACCAGGTCCATAAGATATGGATTTGTGAACCTTAAGAGAAAGCATATAGAATTGGATTAAGGTTGCAGTTAAGTTCAACTAAAGCAACTGAATAAAATATGAATGAAGAATTTTTCAACTGAAATTATTCATCTGAATACTTCAAGAAACAATGAAGTAGACAGGGAAAAAAGTCAGCAGGCAACATCAAGACAATAGAAGTCCTAAATAAGTACGGTCTTGTAAGTCATACCATAGTTCCAGGTCCCATAGGCAAACCCAGGCCATAGCGATCCACTATTGGGGGCATGCCATACATGCCACCTACAAAATAATTTCCAGCAAAAAGTTAAATTAACGGCAAGATGGTACATCACCAAAATAAATAAATATATAATAATTAACAACTAATTAATCAATCACAAAAAAAAGAGGCTGGCATATCCATGTATTGCTTATTGCTACACCCCTAATTTCCCCTTCAAATATATAAATCTACTTAATAAATAAGAGGCGTGATTAGTCTCAATTGAAAATATCCAAGCTTGGATTAATATAACTTTGCAGAACATTAACATAGCATACCATTTCCCAACATGGATCCGCTTGAGTATGGTACTGGTCCAGATAAGTGCAGCGGTCTATAAGGACTGCCAGCAGAAAGACGACTCCCATAGTTGTAGTGATATGCTGATCCTCCAGAAAATGGAACATCATATGGTGGAATAGATGAGCCATTGAATAGGGAAGACCCATATGGTGGGACCCCGAGATACATTGAAGAAGGAGCACCAGAACCTACATAAGGAGTGGAGGAAGAATAACCCTGTGGAGCTTGTAGAGGCTTGGCAGCAGATTTCTGGAAATAAATTTAAAAACACTTAATGACGCAATAATAGAATAGCTTTAAGAAAAACAAAAAGTCTTATGACAAATATCAAAACTATGCTTGTGTCCAGCTAAATGGCACTGATCAAAACCCATTAATGCATAGATACAGCACCATAAGAATAACAGGATGGTAGAATAATATGTGTGTGTGTGTGTGTTAGTTAAGCCTCCGGAAGCACAAGTCTATTTTAACAAACTTGTATAGCATTAACTAAACACAATCATAAAAAAATATCAGGACTTTACTCATCACAACTTACTGAATTATGATCAGCTGGCCTGGGTTGAGTGCAATTACGCATATTGCATGTCGTCCTGAAAGAAAAATTGACATTGCCACAACTAGGACATGTCCAATCATCTTCCCGGCGACTACCTACAAAGACAGATAGTCAGACACAGAACGCAGCAAGAAGTGGGAACCATATACCATAGGGAGGAATCATAAATATCCATAAAGATTTTGAGTAATATCAGATCTTCAGGAAAATAATGTGTATGGTGAGTGAGCAAGTAGGGAACAGTGCTATCCGGTGTATGTATGGCATGTGGATTTAAGTATGCCCTATCATATGTGCTTGGTAATTCTATATACCGTCATACAGATATCGAGAAGAGAACAAACAATAGCAGTAATTTCATGCATACATAAGTATCAGGAAAAGAAAGAGACGCCAACAAAACAAAATGATAGAGATTAAAAAAAAACAGAAGCATATGAAGGACATGGCGCACCATCAGTTCTGGCACGCTTGGCCGCTGAAGAGTTTCTGTTATCAACCTGCAGACGAAACGGAAGAAAAGAGAAGGTATAATAAGAAACCATGGAGTCCACTAAACCTCGTATTCTGACAATTTACGAAGTACCAAAATAAGCTTCGAGATCTAGCCACAATCAAATCGGTCTACACATCACATTCACGGAGTATATAACTCCACTTAACCAATCGACAAACGGTAAAACCCTAACATATCATTAACTCAATAACGATAACACGAATCTGGTGAATTTGATATCGATAGGGTTCGAAGAAGCCCTAGAAAAACAGCGAATTGAAATCGACATAACGAAATCAATAATCAGGAATGGAAGGGCGTTCACCTGAGACATGATGACGATGACAAGGACGGCGTGTACAGGAGTGAAAACGAAGAGATCTCTCGGCCGGCGATGGAATGCCCTAAAACTTGAAGCTCTCTCACCAGCGCACACAACACAAAACACAAAATGCAACTCACGAGAGTTTGGGTCTCAAAGAGGCCCTTTTGGCTTTTGTTTGATTCAATAATTAATTGGCTAAAGTGTATTTTGGTCCCATAACTTTGAAAAATATCTTAATTTAGTCTCATAATTTTTTTTTTTTGCAATTTTGATTCCATAACTTTTGAAAATATCTTACCGTTGATTCCAAGTTAATTTCCATTCATTATCAGCCGTTAAATTCACTTCACTCATAGTTGTCACGTCATCATTCAACTTAATATGTCAGATCATCTTTAACGACAAAAAATGTACGGAAATCAACTTGAGACCTACAATGGGACGTTTTCACAAGTTATGGGACCAAAATTTCAACAAAAAAAGTTATCAGACCAAATTGAGACCTTTGACAGAGTTATAGGACCAAAAGTGCACTTTAACCTAATTAATTTCACTTTGCGTTCGTACGTGTGATCCTCACGCACGCCGTCTTCTTTGGATGAATTCCACCTGTCATTGAATGGACGGTCCATATTAAACCTCTAATCTTTGGTTTTAGAAAAACTAGTCTGAGACCCGTGCGTTCGCACGGGTTTTTCCTTGACAGTTTATATACTTAGCAATTGTGACATTTTGAAAATGAGTAAATAAAATCATAAAATCCTATTGCCATTGGAGTAAAATGTCCTAAAATCATAAAATANTGTTCCAAAATGATACATACTTCAATTGTTGACACAAGTTCAATACCAAGATTTATTGGTACATTCATAGCATAAATACACTGCTTTGTTCCAAAATGATACTTGAACTTACAAAACCAATTCTAGTTTAATGCCACCAGGTTGCTGAACTTAATATACAAAATAGCAAGGACATGAAGAGCATTTGGCTTTGATGGTTGGGAAGTTAAAGTGAACAAAGGCATAGCAGGAAAATCAAAAAAGGAAAAATAATTAAGGAATAAATAATAATTTTGTTAAGTTTAAGGATTAAAAAGTATATTTATCCTAGACTAAATATAGAAATGAAAATTGAATACCCCAGGGGTTTAAAGTAAGTGAATGGTTTCCTGCTTAACGTAAAGCATCCATGGCAGATTTAATGTCCTGCAATACTGATAGCAAAAGGCAATAAGTAAAAGGTCTTGCAGTCTATTCTTTTATGTAAACTTGATTAGTCATGAATCATTTAAAAATGAAGCTAGATATAGTATCTTGACTATCCTAATGACAGAAGTAAGAATCCTACCTGTAATACTGATATCAAAAGGCAATAAGCAAAAGGCCCTGCAGATAATAATGCACAAAACATGATCAGAAAGTGAAGTGAAGAGTAGCTAAATTGAAGAAGCAAGCAAGCAAGCAAATTGTTACAGCGCAACCCAAAATGAAGAAGAACAAAATTAACCAATGTAAACGGAAAAAGGCAAGCAAATCAAGTGAAAAATAACGAACATAGGCAAACAATTCAACCATCAAACCGACGAACAATGGCCAAAAAATCAAGAAACTCAAGTAATTTTGTGGCTTACCTCGCGAGAGAGTACCTGACGAACAGTGAAGCCGTCCTAGAAAGCCAAACAGAGAAAATTAGAAGAGTTTAAGCATTATACTACCTTTTATAAGGAAAAATGTATTTTGCCTGCTTAAGTTGGATGTGATAAGTGGCATGTGATAAGAGAAAAATTTGAAATAAGATCACCCCATTGTGATCACATCAAAAAATATAAATTAAATCATTCAAATGTGCATAAAAAGTCCATCATCAAAGTCTAATTCCCACAGTAGTTCCATCAGTCCATCTTCATCTCACAGCAAAGTGCAGTACCACAGTAGATGCAGAAATAAAGCAACCTTCCTCAGCAAGGACCAAAACGAAATAATTAGGGCAGTTACATTAAATTTTAACAAAGACATGAACCATCAAGTTGTTCATTTGAACCATCAGTTGCATTAAATTATAACAAAGACATGAACCATTAAGGAACATAGAAGCAGAAACATCAATTTGTACGGCTTTTTGAGAAACCTAAATCAGTCCTAAAACATATTTAAATCATAATAAATCACAAAAACAAATCTGCATATTATATATCATAATAAATCTTCATAATAAAAAACGCAATAAACTAAAATTTCACAAAAAAAAATCTGCATATTATATATCATAATAAATCTTAATAACCATTCCTAGAACTTTTAAGCTAGCAAATACTCTTTTCCGCTTCACTGTCTTCCGCTCCAACCCACATTCAAGAGCAATGAACTAAAATTTCAGAAAGCATAAGCACAATACAGACAAAATTCAGAAGACGTATATTATGAGATGATAGAGATGCCAGATTCAACAAACAGTTAACAAACATATGTAATAACAAAAAGAGAAAGTCATTTGGACATTTCATCAAACAGCTTGTATGCACAAAGTCAATAAGGATCACCCAACCAATTTTCTCTTTCAAGACCAAATCACAACATGAATCCAGAAGCAAAGAAAAGAATTATGCAGTAACCTAATAATCAAATAACAAATGAAAAAATAAAAAAAGAATTGCTAAGAGAGGAACAGTTTTGTCGACTGAAGATGAAAGTAGATACTACATTAGAAACACGAAGAACCAAATCAATTTTCTAAATGAAAAAAGCAAACCTTGATACTGTAGATACTAATCCATCGCATTCCTTCTTTGGAGTAGAAGAAGAGCCAGTGGCCATCACTGACGACAGTGTTCCGCTGGGGGCGGGTGAAGGTGAGGGCTTGCGTCAGGTTCGTCGAAGAGGAAGAGGAAGGTCGGCTTGCGTCCAATGTTGGAATTTGGAAACAAATTTGAGGAAGAGGAAGAAATGTGAGAAGGTGAAGAAATGTGGGGGGAAAAAAATCTGGCGGAGACTATCCACTCTGATGATGGAATGCTCAGAAAGAAATTGGGTAGGTGAGGAAGATGAGAGAGATGAATTAGAAAGAGATGAGAGAGATAAAAGAGGAATGTTGATGAGATAGATGAATTTGAAATTTGAATTGCATCCTCAAATTTGAAATCAGCGCCAGTTTGAAGGAGAAAAAGCAAAGTGATCTCATTGGCAAGGGAGAAGCATGTGAAAAATCAAGAAATTGGGAAAAAAAAATCAAGAAATCAGCGCCAGTTTAGATTACTTCTCAATTTTTTTTTTTTTAATATGAGAAGCAAGACACGTGTCAAGAAATCAGTGCATGAGAAAAAAAAAATTGAGCTACTTTTCACCAGGTGCTTACACGTACCAAATTTTTGGGTCATCCCTAATATTCTAATTTTTTTTTTTCATGGATTCTGCGCAGTTTCAATTCAAGTTTGGGGGTAGGAAAAATAAATTTTGTACTAATTTGGTCCCCAATATTTCTTTGTTGTCAATTTCGTCCCCAAACTTTACACTTGTTGTTAATTTCATCCCGAATATTTTTTTTACTGTCAATATTTTTTACTCCTACTTTAGTCAAAGATTGACGACAAAATCTATGTGGCTAACGATATATAATGTAAAATTCATAGAAAAAGAAACTCAAATCCTAACTTAGATTCAAAAATAGGATGCAGTCTGTCGTTAATTTATTAAAAGAAGTTAGTCAACTTCTTTTAATAAATTAATTAGAAGCAGCCACGTGTCGGATCCATAGTGAACTTCTTTTAATAAATTAACGACACACTGCATCCTATTTTTTAATCTGTTAGGATTTGAGTTTCTTTTTCTATCAATTTTACATTATATATCGTTAGCCATATAGATTTTGTCGTCAATATTTGGCTAAAGTAGGAGTAAAGGATAAAATTGACGAAAATGTGAAAGATCAGGGACTAAATTGACAGTTGATGTAAAGTTTGGGGACAAAATTGACAACAAAAAAAAGATTGAGGATGAAATTGACAGCTTGTGTAAAGTTTGGGGACGAAGTTGAGAGTTAGTGTAAAGTTTGGGGACAAAATCAGAAAGTACAAAATTGACAACAAAAAAAGATTGAGGATGAAATTGATAGTTGATGTAAATTTTGGGGACAAAATTGACAAAAAAAAATTGTCAATTTTTGGAAGTTTAAATTTGGCGGAGACTTGATGGAAGCAAGCTTTTGTTTGAGGCCCAAAACTTAAAGTTCAGGCAGAAAAAAAAAATACAGATGTCAGCCATTGATGAAGAGAGAGGAATGAACTTTGTCTAAAAATGCGACACGTGTCAAAGCAAAGCATTGTTTTGTTATATAGTATAGATAATTTGGTCCCCAATATTTCTTTGTTGCCAATTTCGTCCCCAAACTTTACACTTGTTGTTAATTTCATCCCGAATATTTTTTTTACTGTCAATATTTTTTACTCCTACTGTAGTCAAAGATTGACGACAAAATCTATGTGGCTAACGATATATAATGTAAAATTGATAGAAAAAGAAACTCAAATCCTAACTTAGATTCAAAAATAGGATGCGGTCTGTCGTTAATTTATTAAAAGTAGTTAGTCAAAAGATAAATTTTGACGAAAATGTGAAACTCGGGGATGAAATTGACAGTTGATGTAAAGTTTGCGAACAAAATTGACAACAAAAAAAGATTGAGGATGAAATTGACAGCTTTTGTAAAGTTTGGCGACGAAGATGACAACCAAAAAAGTTTGGGGACGAAATTGAGAGTTAGTGTAAAGTTTGGGGACAAAATTAGTACTTTTGCCTTATTCATTTCGTCCCCAAACTTTACACTTGCTGTCAATCTCGTCCCCAATCTTTCTTTGTTGTCAATTACATCCCCAAACTTTACACTTGTTGTCAATTTCATCCCCAATATTTT
>QANZ01031063.1:179149-198149 GCA_003254925.1 Chamaecrista fasciculata | reverse complement strand
CTCCGGTGAACTAGGTAAGTGCCAGTCATTTTCCAGTTTATCAATAGTTATTAGTACACTTTTATTATTTTAAATTAAATATATTATATTAAATTTATTTAATTATTAATAGTTTGACCCTAATTAAACTCCGATTGGACCATTGTGCTTTGAACCGCTACTTCGTCCGGTTCAATGGCTTTTAAAAACCTTGTGTTAAACTATTGTCTCCAATTAACATTTACTAACTCAATCACAAAGCATTTTTTTCTTTCATAGAAAAGGGAAATAAATAATGTACCAAATAGAAAGTGTCACAATTCATTACGAAGTATTTGAGAGTGAACCCAAACTTTGAGGAAATATATGATAGTGAACCCAAATATTAGGGACATATTTGATAGTGAACCCAAACTTTGAGGATATATTTAATAGAGACCTAAACTTTCGGGACATATTTGATTTTAAATTTAGCATTTATTTTCCTTCTTAGCAATTCGATAATCCATGTCATCAGCTAGCTAACCGTTGGATTATTCAAGAGAGTTAGGAGTAAAGATAAAATTAATCAAAATGTAAAACATTAGAGATAAAATTAACAATTGACATAAAGTTTGGGGACTAAAAACGTACTTTTGTCAAAAGATTTTATTAGTTGAGGTAAAACTTGTATTATTAAATTTTAGCATAAATTACAGTGAAGATCCTTGTGGTTTTGAGTAATTAGAGATCAGGTTCTTATTGTTCAAAAAGTGTCAAAATTGGACTTGAGGTTTACTTCGTTAGCCAAAAGGGTCAATGTGGTATATTTTTGTCCAAAAATTAATAGATCCCAACATTTCTATTAAGATTTCAGCCCTTTCAATATTCTTTCATTCAGTTCTCTTATTCATTTTAGAATAGTCTAGAAAGTCTCCACAAGTTTATCCGTAATTCTATTTTTATTTTGCAGATTTTAGGATATGTTTAATAAATATGATAAACTTTCTAGACTATTTTGAGATGAATCGAGGACCTGAATAAAAGAAAATCTTAAAAGAAAGGATGAAATCTTAATAAAACATTGGATCTGACAGATTATATCACATGGAGCATTTTTGCTAACAGAGTAAACTTTAAGCCTGATTTTGGTCTTTGTGACAAAAATATACCACATGGACCATCTTGTTCCTCCCCTTCGCTGCTCACAGCCACATGATATTTGGCCAGAATTTTCGCATCAAGAGTTGTAAAATCCACCATAGTCACCACCCCATAAGACAACCCAAATCTCCTGAAAATCCCGACACAATAATCATTAACATCATCAAAATCTTAACCAACAGGTTCCCCTCCGTCAAAGCCTGCTTGCCTGAAGGCTGCGAAAACATCTATTTACTCACTTCACCATCTTTGGTTCCTGCTTTCTTCAAAGCCACAAGGATGCTTCAAGATTCTGTTGAGCAAATCTTGTGACAAAACCACCCAGATTGTGTCGTTGCAGGTGACGAGAAGATATATTTAAGAGATATATATGGTGATCTACTTGAAAAATACCATGATGATGACAATTTCAGAGATAGAGCAATCCTTGCTCCTACTCGACGATGCACATGAAGTAAATGAGAGATTGATTGAACAAATTCCAAACAAAAAAAAAAAAGATATAGCCCCGATAGTATTTCCAAATATGAGGATAATTGTGAGTTGTTATCTGAACTATACATTATAGAAATATTGAATTCTATCACAGGCTCTGGATTATTGACCTTGCCCGTCGTAAGGCGACCAAATAACCGGAAAAGATGCACTATGGAGATGCAATCCGGGTCGTTTCTCTTGAGGAACTTTGTTGGATAGTTTAAAGGAAAATAATGCTAAACTCTTGCTAATTAGGTGAAAGCAATAAAAAGTTCTTGATTGTTTTCTAAAAACTAATGCAACAATTAAACAAAGCGATAAATCTTTTTGTGGTTTTTGTTTATAAGGACTAAAATGAAACTTATTGATAAATGATAACAAGAGACAAACAAGTTAAACAACTATGAGAAAACACCCTTTGGAATAATCAAGTTTGGCCATCATCACTTCAAAATGATATGAGAGATACCCTACACAAGCTCATCCTAAGATAGTCCCTAACCAAGAGACTTAGACTCTTGACTCAACCATGAAGCTATCTCAACCAAGACAATTCCACAAGTTAACCAAAATTCTCATTTCATTTATGACAAACTTAGATTGAGAGTTACTCAACTCTACAATTGCAACCATTGTTGAGAGATAATCACACACTAATAATAATCAACAAGAATCAAACTCAACTCAAGTAATTATAATCAAGTGTGAATGGAAATATTGTTCCTAACCCTCAATACAACAAAATCATGGATTGTGTTTCACGGGACTGACACTTTCTCTCTCAGTGCCCAAGAATCAATTCGTGTCAACCAACCCCACAAGAGCGCATCATCGGATTCGGAGCCCTTCGCGATTCCCAATCTTCCCGAAGAAATCAAGATCACGAGGAGTGTCTTGCCGGAGTTCATGAGAGACGGCGGCGACGGCGAAAACGAGTGGACTAGGAAACAAAAGGAGATGAAAGAATCAGAGATGAAGAGTTTTGGGGTTGTTGTGAATAGTTTCTATGAATTAGAGAAAGTGTATGCTGATCATTATAAGAACGAATTAGGAAGGAAAACATGGCATGGAGGCCCTGTTTCGTTGTTCAAACAGAGGAAAAGAAGCATCCATTGATGAACAAGAATGCTTGAAGTGGCTCGATTCGAAAGAACCCAATTCTGTCATTTACATCTGTTTCGGAAGCTTATCGAAATTTAATGGTACTTAGCTCAAGGAAATAGCAATGGCTTTGGAGGCTTCAGGGAAAAATTTCATCTGGGTAGTGAGGAAAAAAAGAAGAAGAAGAATTTGAAGAGGAAGAATGGCTTCCAGAAGGATTCATGAAGAGAATGGAAGGGAAGGGATTGATAATAAGAAGGTGGGCACCCCAAGTTTTGATTCTTGATCATGAAGCTGTTGGTGGATTTGTGACACATTGTGGATGGAATTCAACATTGGAAGTAGTGAGTGCAAGGGTGCCTATGGTGACGTGGCCTGTGGGTGCTGAACAATTTTACAATGAGAAGTTTGTGACTGAAGTTTTGAGGATAGGAGTTTCAGTGGGAGTGAAGAAATGGGTGAGATTTGAGGGAGATAGTATTGAAAAGGAAGCGATTGAGAAGGCAGTGAGAAAGATAATGGAGGGAGAAGAAGCAGAGGAAATGAGAAACAGAGCAAAGGAATATGCGAAAGATGCCAAAGGAAGCTGTGGAAGAAGGAGGATCATCTTACTTGAACTTGAGTGCTTTAATTCAAGAGCTTGCTTCTCGATGATTTTCTAATTCAATACCATTACTATGCTAGTTGTCGTAATTTTTCTGCATTTGTATGGATATGGAATACTAGTTTAGTCGTCAAAGCTGACTTTGTGGCTGTGGTCTTGTGGGTTTTCACTTTTAATTTGACTAGAATATTGACCCGTGTGATGCAGGGAGTTTATTGTTGTAAATACTTGTTGTAAATAATTGTTTAAGAATTAGTTCAAGACATCACTTTCAATATAATCTTAAAATGTGAATATAACAAGTAAGATTATTTCTGGCCTACATCAACCATTATATTCTGTAATATTATAAAAAACAGCGCTAAATGTATTTTACATTGGATCACTTTGAGATATTGTAGAGGTTTACAAAACATACTCACACTTGATACGACATCATTGTTACATATAATTGTACAGTCAAACAGAATGCAATATGTTTCGATTAATATTAACCTAGACTTTTTCAAACACCCTGAAAAATCTCACGATATACAACATTACTTGTTTTATGGATATTGTCATCAACTGTGTTGCATATGAGAATCTTAATCCCTGCCTTTGTCCTAACTCGAGACAAAGTAACATACAGTTGACCATGGCTAAAAACTGAACGGTGAAGGTACAATCCGACACTTGATAACGACTGACCTTGACTCTTATTAATAGTCGTCGCAAATGACAACACTACTGAAAACTGACATCTTTGGAATTTGAAAGGTAATTTAGAGTCAGAAGGAGTGATTAATAAACGTGCAATTAAGACTTTTTGTCCAGCAGCCTTCCCAGACATAGCAATGACTTCAATAACATGATTCGTCATTCTTGAAATGATCAATCTGGTTCCATTACATAGACCCAAAACTTTGTCAATATTCCTGAGTAACATAACAGGTGCTCCTACCTTGAGCTTCAAACAATGATAGGGTAGTCCTGAACCTTTAATGGAATTCAAGAATTCGCTCGGTTACATTTCGGACATCATATTAGCATTGTCGTCAATCTTAAGAACAACATATTTTTTTTCAGCTTATGGTCAAAAGTACATACATATACATATATATATATATACCATTTTAACCCAGGTTTGTATTCATGAGAGGTTCAATTATTGATACTTAAGATTTTATATATATGTATTCATGAGAAGTTGGATAATTGATACTGAAGATTTTATATATATGAATAGCTTAAAGTAAACAAATATGGATAATTGATACTTAAGATTTTATATATATGAATAGCTTAAAGTAAACAAATATATAAAACTTACAGGAAACAAAGCTTTACAGAGAAGAAGCACACTCGTACATATCTAGACTCACAATTTTCAGATGATCTCTGAATTCTAAAAACATACGCTTAAATAGACTTCTGGAGGATTTCAAAGTTTTCGAATCCACGGACTTCAAAACGATTACAAATCCAAAAAGCAAAAGCATAATTACAACCTTGACTAAGACATAAAGAAAAGATAAAAGTAAAGATTCTAAAGTAAAAGATAAGATAAAGACGAAACATCTTTTGAAAAGAAAAGATGCTTGTCTGCCATGATGCTGACTTCTGGTCCCATCTCTTAGAATTACTCGAACTGGGACAAATTAGTCTGCTTCTGAGAATCGTGCCCAAATATTTAAGAAATGAATTTTTGTCAACAGAAAATAAAGAAAGACGTAAATGGTATTTTTCTACTTTTACTAAAAGACAAAAATCAGAATGGTTACAGATGTTTTATGATCATTTAACAGAAAATAAATTTCACAGATTTTTCTTTGATTGGTTTGATGAATTTTCAGTAGAAAATAATATAGATAACCCCTTTGTTTCTTCTATAAACGTTACCAGTAAAGTTACCACCAGTTGGTTAACAGAAGCAGGCAACCAAATAGAGTCTGTTCATCCACCTTTTGAAAACATAAAGGTTAAAGTGGGCAGTTCTACAGTAGAAGCAACACCCATAAAAATAATAGAATCAAAAGAAGTTCCAGTAACTAAAACAGATATTTCTAAAGTAGTATCTCAGAATAATTTTTCAAACATAGCTTTAAACACAATCTTTCAACAGATGGATAGAATAGAAAATGTTTTAAATAAACCAAACCTTTCAGAATTAAAATTAGGTAACAAAAAGGAGATGCTAAACCCATCTTCTTCAAATTCTATTCAAAAACCTTGTTATAAGTTTTCTGTAATATCAGATGAAGATTGCAAACAAATTAAGTTAGGAAATAATAATAATGCTTTACTCTCAGATTTAATTAATAAGTTTAATAAATTAGAAATGAAGAATTCATCCTCTATTAATGTAGTTAGTCAGTATGAAAGTAATAGTGAAGATAATTTTATAGGTAAAATAGATTTTAAAAAACAGAAACCTTCAACTCAGTATGTTAAAACTAGAAATTATTATCCAAGGCCTACTTTTCCTGATACCCAGTATGAGGAACGAGGTTTAGATTACAGTGTTTCTTACTCAGGAAATGATATAGTGGAATGGAATATAGATGGAAAAAGTGAATATCAGATTTTAGAAACTATTCAGAATATGACAATTTTTGCTTCAGCATGTAAAGTCCATAATAACACGGATAGAGCCATTGCTACGATGGTTATAACTAGGTTTACCGGACAATTAAAAGGTTGGTGGGATAATTTTCTCACTAATGAAGACAGAAATTTAATTTTAAACGCAGTAAAAACAGAAGGTCATACACAGATCCCAGATGCTTTTGCTACATTAGTTTGGGCGATCACTAAACATTTTGTTGGTGACCCGACTAGTTTTCAGGAGCGAGCTGGTGATCAGCTTATGCATCTCAGATGTCCTACTATGACAGAATTTAGATGGTATAAAGATATGTTTTTAACTAAAGTTTATCTTAGACCAGATTGTTCAGCAGATTTTTGGAAAGAAAGATTTATAGGAGGATTACCAAAATTATTTGCAGAAAAAATTAGAGAAAATTTAAGGCAATCAAGTTCTAATAATTTAATTAATTATAGAGATTATTCTTATGGTCATTTAATAGATATAATTACTCGTAGTGGTCTCTCTTTATGTACAGATATTAGATTACAGTCTAAAATTAGAAAAGAATCTTTTGATAATAAAAAAGAAATGGGAAATTTTTGTCAACAGTATGGTATGGAGAAATTACAAGCTCCCTCTTCTCAGAAGAAAAAGAAACGATTCAATAGAAAGAGTTTTTCAAAGAAAAGGTTTTATAAACCTCAGAATTACAGAAAACGTCCTTTTAAGTCTAAATATAAGAAAGGAAAGAAACAGTTTTCTTCTAACGTCACTTGTTATAAGTGCGGTAGATTTGGTCATATTATAAAAGATTGTAAAGTTTTAAAGAAAATCAACAATTTAGAAATAGATGAAAAATACAAAGAAGGTCTCAGAAGTATTTTATTATTAGAAGATTATGTTTCCTCTTCTTCAGATTCCGATGTTTCAGAACATGATGATGTATGTTTGATTGATTCTTCTTCTTCTTCTTCAGAAAGTTCTATAGAAAACAAGGAATGTCTTGGTATAGATTTATGTGATTGTTCTTCATGTATTAGAAGTATAAATGTTATTAGTAGAGATCAATTTCAAGGATTTCTAGATATTATAGAACAAATAGAAGATAATAATATAAGAAATCAAGTTATAGTTCAGGTTAGAGATATTTTAAAATCAGAAGAACAAAAAATAGAAGAAAGCCCTAAAGAGTCAGAACCCTATAATTTCAAAAATATAATAAACAGATTTAAAACAGAAAAACCTACAGTTAGCATAGAAGATTTACAAGAAGAAATTAAAAATATTAAAAGAGATATAAGTTTTTTAAAAAATAAGAATCAAACTTTAGAATTAAATATTAATCATCTACAAGGTCTTTGTCAGATTAAGAATAAAGGAAAAGAAGTGTTTATAGATGATAAAGATGTAGAAAATTCAGAAAAGGATTTAGAAGAAACTAGTTATATGAACATTATTTCTAGAATACCTACTCAGAATTGGAGATGTAGGATTTCTTTAACTATCAAAAATAAATTTCATTTAGATGTTATAGCATTAATAGACTCTGGAGCAGATTCTAATTGTATAAGGGAAGGACTTATTCCTACCCAGTTTTACGAGAAAACTACTGAACGTTTATCTAGTGCCAATGGTTCTAGGTTAAATATTCAGTATAAATTATCTGCAGTTAAAGTTTGTAAAGATAAATTTTGTTTTAAAACTCCCTTCACTTTAATTAAAAACGTTTCAGAAAATGTTATATTAGGAACATCATTTTTGACTTTAATTTATCCTTTTACAGTAGATACCAGAGGATTAACTACTAAAGTCATGGGAAAAGAAGTTTTGTTTGATTTTGTTACTCCAGTTCGAATTAAAGAAGTAAAGTTATTAAAAGATATTTGTATAGAGTCTAAACAAAAACAAATTTGTTTACTTAACAAAGAGATTCATTATAAGCGTATAGAAGATCAATTAAATTCCTCTCAAATTAAAAATAAAATAGAGTTATTAGTTAAGAAATTTGAAAAAGATATTTGTTCAGAACATCCTAATGCTTTTTGGTCTAGAAAGAAACATATAGTAACACTACCCTATGAGGAAGATTTCGATGAAACGAAAATCCCTTCTAAAGCACATCCTATTCAGATGAATCAAGAAACATTAGAGTACTGTAAGAAAGAAATTCAAGAATTATTAGATAAAGGTCTTATTAGGGTCAGCAAGTCCCCGTGGAGTTGCTCAGCATTTTATGTTTATAATCAAGCAGAAAGAGAACGAGGAACACCTAGAATGGTTATTAATTATAAACCTTTAAATAAAGTCCTTAGATGGATTAGATATCCACTTCCGAATAAGAAAGATTTAATTACTCGAGTCCATAAAGGATCTATTTTTTCTAAATTTGACATGAAATCAGGATATTATCAGATCCAGATAGATATAAAACCGCTTTTACTGTCCCCTTTGGACATTATGAGTGGAATGTTATGCCTTTTGGTTTGAAGAATGCACCATCAGAATTTCAACATATTATGAATGATATATTTTATCCTTATTCAGCATTTGTGATTGTTTATATTGATGATGTGCTTGTGTTTTCTAATTCCATAGAACAACATTTTAAGCACTTAGATCAGTTTTATCGTTAAGAATAATGGTTTAGTTGTCTCAGCTAGAAAAATGAAACTTTTTCTTACTAAAATCAGATTTTTAGGATTTGAAATTCATCAAGGAACTATTCAGCCAATAAGTAGATCTATAGAATTTGCAGATAAGTTTCCAGATAAGGTAACAGATAAGAATCAGTTGCAAAGATTTCTAGGATGTCTTAATTATGTCTCAGAGTTTATTCCTAATCTTAGACTTTTATGCAAGCCACTATTTAGAAGACTTAGGAAAAATCCTCCAGAATGGTCAGAAGAAATGACCCAAGTAGTTAAAAAATTAAAAGAAATAGTTAAAACCCTTCCTTGTTTAGGAATTCCAGATCCAGAAGCCTTTATGATTATAGAGACAGACGCATCAGACTTAGGTTTTGGGGGTGTGCTCAAACAGAAAATCGAAGAAAAAGAGCAGATAGTAAGGTATCATTCGGGAACCTGGAATGATACACAGATTAAATATAGTACAGTTAAAAAAGAAATTCTTTCTATAGTTTTATGCATTTCAAAGTTTCAAGAAGATGTTTTTAATAAAAAAATTTTATTAAAAGTAGATTGTAAATCAGCAAAAGATATTTTATAGAAAGATGTTCAGAATTTAGTTTCAAAGCATATTTTCGCCAGATGGCAAGCCATTTTAGCATGTTTTGATTTTGATATAGAACATATAAATGGAAAGAAAAATGCACTTCTAGATTTTTTAACCAGAGAATTTCTTCAGGGAAAGAAGATGAGTGATGAGTGATTCAAAACAGAAGATGAGTGATCAGAAACAGCAAAATGTGAGTGGTTCTCCAAAGACAGAACAGAAATTTGCCACCATAGAGCAATATGAAAAACCTTTGAGTTTTCCAAAACAAGAATATTCTTCTATTTTAAATTTACAGAACAAATACTCCCCCCTTACCAGTCCATATAATCAGATAGTTGCCAGACCTCCACTTTCTTCTGCATTAGTTTCAACACCTACTCCTCCTACTCCCAAATCAACCCTTACTCCTTTACCTCAGAAATCCTTTTTTAGGCCTCCCTCTCCTTAGTCCAATGTTTCTAAGTATTTTCAGAAATCCATTACTATTCCCATAGAACCTTTAGAGTCTGAGTATGGTCCTCCAACTATTACTCCTCGTCAAATGGCTAATAATATTTTTCCTATTAAATGTCATTTCGTTCCAGAAAACTTCAAGACCAGAAAATGATGGAGATTGTGCCCTAGGGCCAATCATTTTATTTATGTGTTATTTGAACATATATATTTTTGATTAATTTATAGAGATAAATTATGTTGTTATCATATTATTAGCGTGTTTACTATGATAGCGTCCTTGATTGATTATAGGATATTTAATCTAAAACTGTCCCTGGTCGATCATTAACGTGGGAACGTAAATGAACTAAGACCAGCATGACCTCGGTGTATAGAGATACATGCACTAGATGCTTCTCGAGAGCCATGGTGCAATTTTGTAAGGGTTACAAATTGCTGGACCGACCCGGAGAGTCCTGCATGGGTTTAGTCATAAGCGAGCCTCTCCTGTACACCTGTCACGATAGCCTTAGACCTGAGGTCTTGACTATTCCGGCATTGTAGTTGTCAAACTTTGGCCTAGTCCAACGTTACCCGTAGCAGGGTAGCCATACAGGCTAGGTACGGGTTTGGTTGATTACCGTGCAAAGGAATGTGGTTGACCAAGATGGGATTTTGTCCCTCATTTAAGATGAGAGATATTTAACTGGCGCCCTCGATGAGTCTGTCCAAGAAATGCGTGGCCACGCTGGGAATTGGGACTAACTCAGGAAATCGAGAAAGTTGTGGTTTGGATTTTGGATGACATTCCCGTGCCTGATCCATGACCAAAATATCGTGAGACAATAGGAATTATGACAAGGTGGTATTTAGGTTAAATCGTTAAAACGTTAAAGCGATAACTCCCGTGTTTTGGGTAGTCGTGATGGCTTGCTAGAGTCCGCTCACGACTTGTGAGTCATAAGATGATTTGCTGCCAACTTCACGTGAGGCCTGCTGGGTCACACATGAGCAGGATCAAGATGCTAATTTTTGGGACACGAATTAGGGTTAATTCGTGAGTCACTTAGGTGACACAATTTAGGACATAGTTAAATGTCTTAGGACATTAAATCTTGTCTTAAATAAATATCTATGATTGAGGTTTTAAATTTGTTGGACAAATTTAAATTTAAATTAATTGTTAAATAGTTTTACAATTAAAATATTAGTGAATAAATAAATTAAATAAGTTTCCTAAAAATTAGGGAATTATTGATTTATTAAATTCACTAAAATTGGGAAATAAAAGGATGAGGGTGGCGCCTCATTATCTTTGTTTTTATTAATAGAAATTGTTTTTATTAATTAAATAAAGATAAGATAAATATCTTTTGGAAAAGATATAGGATTTGAATTAAAAGATATTAAGGTAATTCTTTTATTCAAAATTGTTAGGAATTAGTTATAACTACCTAAGGAGTTTGGGTTGTTATAAAATTCCTCCAAAAACTCCATGAGAATTTCGCCTACCCCCTTTCTTGGGATGGAAGATTTGATCTTGCATTTTAGAGTTTGGGTCTAGGCTAAAGTCGATTTTTATATTTAATTATTAAAGTAATATTTAAATTATAAAATCAAAATCTCATGACTCATTCCAACCAATAGGATTTGAGCAAATTAAGATTTGATCCAAGATTTGATCTAGGATAGGTCAAATTCGAAATTGGGCCTTATTTTTGAATTATAATATTAAGTTTAATATTATAAATCAAAAGATATTTTGAGATATCTAAAAGATATCCCATATCTTAGAGATATCCTAATTGGATTAGGATTCCCTAAAACTAGGAATGAGAACACTATAAATAGAGGCACTAGGCGCCTATCTCAGAGATAACTCACAACACAGATCAATTCTTGGTCAGACCAAGAATTTCGCCTAGAGCATCTATAGAGAGTGAAAAATCGCCTAGTCCTAATATTATGAGAGTGAGTCGATTTTCTTGAAGAAAGAGAATTGGACCTGCACCTGATAATATTAGTACTTCCCAATCAATCTTGATAATCAAGAACAGTTCTTGATTATTCAAGAATCATAGATAGAGTTCCCGTTTTCACTTGGGAAGAAGTGAAGGAGGCTAGCACCTAGGCATCTGCCAAACTGCTCGTGTGGATCACCGGTAGAGGAAGGACACTCAGTGGACTTCTCAAATTCGCAAACACGATAAGTCACCGATCAAAACTAGGTAAACATCTTTTCTTACTTAGTATAAACATAGTTAGTGGATCCTGGAAGGAATCACAGAGTTGGCCTTTTTAGTTTTATTGAGTTAAGTTTAAAATTTTTTAATTCTTCCGCTGCGCTCCCTCTATGATTTCCCAACAGAAAATGGTATGAATCTATTCTAGTAGCCACTCAGTCCATAGAGTTAGTTCATAAAGATCATAATTCCAGACAGCTTTATAATCCCACAGAATAGCAGATTGTTTTTTCTAAGTTCAAAATCATTAGAGTTTTAACCGTTGCCGATTGGGGAGCTCATGTTCTTACCCCTAAGAGCGTTACTATCCAGTCAGTCCCTCCTGTATATACTTACAAAGATTACAGAGATGCCTGGTACTATTTCTTATATCTTCGTCCAGGAACAGAACACTCTTGGTTTATTTGGTTTAGTAAAGATTTAGAAAAATTCCCAACCTGGTTTGTAGTGTGGTTTTATTATTTTGGTCTTACCCCAGACATTTTCCCTTCTTTTGCAAATTCAGCTTTTGAGTTTTTCAGACAAAAAACCAATTATCCTCAAGGCACTCGCCTTCAGTTTGTCATTAAATTTGGTATAACCTGGACCCTTCATTGGAACTATGATTTTATCACAGAACTACCTTCTCCGTTTCCAAAATCATTAGCCAGAACATTATTCATCAAATGGTGGAATAAGTTTGATCCAGAGCTTCTTTCGCCTCTTAGACTTAATAATTGGTCTCAGAAAAATCAGTCTAACTTTTATGTTAAGCCTTCCGAACAGCTTAAAGATCAGTCTCATACCGAACAGTCCGAATTTCTTCTCAAGAAGTCTCAACGCATGGCCCAATTAGCTAGTGTCAGTATAGAAGAAGAATTAGAACAAGTATGGGCCTCCCTTTCTCCGTCTCAGAACAAGGCCCAACAAACAGATAAATCAGAAGTTCATCATAGTGATCCAGATCCTTCTCCAGAAGACGATAAGTTATTTTTCGCCAATTTCTACGAACAGAATGATCCATCAGTATCAAATTCACAATTATTTGGGCACGATTCTCAGAAGCAGACTAATTTGTCCCAGTTCGAGTAATTCTAAGAGAAGGGACCAGAAGTCAGCATCATGGCAGACAAGCATCTTTTCTTTTCAAAAGATGTTTCGTCTTTATCTTATCTTTTACTTTAGAATCTTTACTTTTATCTTTTCTTTATGTCATAGTCAAGGTTGTAATCATGCTTTTGCCTTTTGGATTTGTAATCGTTTTGGAGTCCGTGGATTCGAAAACTTTGAAATCCGCCAGAAGTCTATTTAAGCGTATGTTTTTAGAATTCAGGGAGCATCTGAAAATTGTGAGTCTAGATATGTATGAGTGTGCTTCCTCTCTGTAAAGCTTTGTCTACTGTAAGTTTTATATATTTGTTTACTTTAACTTTTCCGTATATATATAAAATCATCAGTATCAATTATTAAACTTCTCATAAACTTTTTGCTCATAAAATTTTTGTGAATACAAAACCTGGGTAGAAATTGATATATATATATATAAAGTGAGGCATGGGATTGTAACTTTAAGAGTGATGGAGCGGGGCACTTGATATCAAAGTGCAAGTCGGGTGTGTNATAACATTGGAAAATTATGTCATAAGGATAATAATAGTAATTGATACATATAAATTTATTTTAAACCGTCTAAATTTTAATTTTGAAAATGAGAAATCAAAGATATATTATAAATTTGAAATTTGAAATTTAGTTTTGAAAATGATGAATGTTGATTGATAGAGACGAATTACAATTTAAGTAGGAAAGTTGAATGAATTACCATTTATTAATTGCAGTCAATCAGAGATATGTTATAAATTTAGAAGCTAAAATTTAGTTTTGAAATTGATGAATGATGATTAATAGAGATGAAATTGAGTGAATTATCATTTACTAATCGCAACCAATTAGAGATATATTATAAATTTAAAATTTAACCTTTAGTTTTGAAAATGGTGAATGATATATGATTAATAGAGATGAAATATCATTTAAGTAGGAAATAAAAATTTATTACCATTTATTAATTGTAGTCAATAAAGAGAAATAATGCTCCAACCAAAAAAAAAAAAGAGAAATAATGTCAACAAAGGTAATCAATAAAGGAGGACCATTGATTTATCATTTTTTAGCCAGAATTAATTTATCATATTTACTTAATTGATATTTAAAATAGCAAGAAAATTTTTAATTTTTTTCAACTAACTTTTAGGTTACTCGTTACAAATTTAATTCAACTACTAATAATTGACTTTTATGACTATTTAGTATAAAAAAATGCACACTTTTATAAGAAAAATCAGATAACATTTTACATTTATAGTTGTATATTCAAATAAATGATATTATATCCGTACTTTAAAATTTTCAAAATCAACTATACCTCGTATCCAAACATGTATCTGTGCAAGTGCAACATAAGATTTCAGCCTAAGATTTCAACATAAGATTTATTTCTAATTATTTGTTGAACTTCCAATTTTTTTAGAATCTCTCTTTTTGTTCCTTGACAAACCTTTTACTAGAACATCCCTCTTCTAAATGTTATCATACTCTATAATTTTTAAAATTAACCATCCCTCATACTCACATCCATACCCGTATAAGTGTAACATAAGATTTTAGCACAAGTTACGATAAATAAAAACAACTAGGTAAAATACCCTTTCATGCCCCTAACGTTTGTGATGATTTTCAGTTATACCCTTAACGTTTCATTTGTGTCAGTTGTGCCCCCAATGTGAAACGTTAGTTTCAATTATGCCCCTACCCTCGTTAGTGTACCGTTTTTCGGAACTTTTGAGCTTCGATCCGTGTTCATTTTAGTTTGTTTTGATAAATGAGTTTATGGGTACTCATTTTTGGCTCCTAAGGATCATTTTGGACATGGAAATTTTGAGAAAAATGCTTCGTTTTGCTGCATTTTGTTTTGGTTTTTTTTTTGGTTCACCGAGTTCGATTTTCTTCGGATTTGGGGCTATTTTGAGCTTAATCTTTGAAATTGATCCAAGGAATTAAGTTTGTGATGTCCGAAAATTAAAACTCATTAAATCTGATCAAAACCGAGCTCAAATCGTGTGAAAATGGTGTTTTTTTTTGTGGATGATTGAAATTGGGGGCATAATTGAAACTAACGTTTAACGTTGGGGGCACAACTGACACAAATAAAACGTTAGAGGCATAACTGAAAATCACCGCAAACGTTAGGGGCACAAAATGGTGTTTTGCCAACCAACTAAGTAGAAAAAAATCGTGACATTGTCATAATTTTAATATTCTATTTTAAAAAATCTGAAATTCAACCAACAAAAATTAATTAACATAAATTATTAGTGAAAACTCTTGATTGGATTCTTTCTAATTTTTTTGTATAAAAATATAAATAAAGCAAGTAGAAAAATGATCAGTTGAGCTGTTTTGGTTGAAAAATGAAATTCATTCAAAGTTAAAGTATAAGTAGCAAAAGAAAGGGAAATGATAACGAAAAAAGTGAAAGAGTTATGTTATTTCAACTTTTAATCCATTATAAATAAAAATTATAATATGAATATTCATTTGATAGTAAGAATGAAATCATAGAATTTTTGAGTAATATTGCCTTGCCTATAAATAAAAACTATACTATAATTGAATATAAATAGAGTTACTTAAAAGTCTATAAAAAAGTATAGATTCTAAAATAGATTACAAACTAAATTGATCAATTTGGTTTCTTTTAGGGATCAGAAAGTAAAAAATTGTATTAAATTTAAGGACCAAATAATTGTTAAGGACTAACTTTTTTTACAATCGAAATTTTTATATTTTAACAATAAAATTTTTTAATATAGAATAAACAAATAGAGCTTATTTTTAAATAAGAAGTTCTTTAAATTATAGCTATAAAGAATGGGTACTTAAAAAATGAAGTCATACCCGTTCACATATTCTATAGACACTAATGGGTACTGTTAAAATATAAAATATAAATTTTATATTTATTTTTGTAGAATATTACAATTTTTCTTCTAATTTTTTTAGGCTGATAAACAAAACATTCATAGTTTTATAATAAAAATCAAATAAATTTATATTCCATAGATACTCATGGATACTCTTAAATTATAAAATATAAATTTAATATATATATTTTTGTAAAGTATTTATGTGTTTCTTTTAAATTTATTTTTTTGGATTAATGAACTAAAAATGTATACTTTTAGAAGAAAAATCAGATAAAGTTATATCTTATAATTTTATATTCAAATAAATGATATCATACCCGTATTTCATAAAATTTCAGCCTAAAATTAAACTAATAATTCTCTAATTATTTGACAAATAAGGTTTATTTCTATATATTTGTTTAACTTCCAATTTTTTTTTTAGAATCTCCCTCTTTATTTCTCGACAAACCTTGTATGAGACCATTTATTTAGAATTTCCCTCATCTAAATACTATTGTACCTGTATTGTATATTGTACCCGTACGTAATCCCATATTCCTCTGCCTTAGGGACCGTCGTACCATTATCATCTGTCAATCGTGCAAATGCAAATAGTCATACGCAAAACATTATTTCTCAAATCGTGTCACTGAATCATTTTGGAACTTTTTATTTTTATTTTAATATAAAAATAAAAATACATTGTTGATACTAAAACCATAGTGTAAAAAACCGGACCGGACAGAGCGGTCCGATTGGTGAACCGGAGCCCAGGCCGGTCCGGAAAAGAAAATACCGGATTGCAGTTGAACCGGTGAGTCACCGGTTCAACCGGCGGTCCGATTGGTGAACTTGCGAACCGGTTTGACCCGCCAAAGTTTGCAAAATTGCATATTGACCCTAAAAAAATTTCAGAAAATTACAAATTAGTCCCTGGATACATATTATAGATGGACTAAAATGAAAACTTTAAAAAAATTTTGGGGTCAATATATAATTTTTACAAAACTTGTTATGGTTAAAATTGCAAAATAGCTCCAAAGGTACTAAAGTGTTTAATATTTACTTTATATTTAAATTATTGCAATATATTAATGTGTATTTAATGAATATGTATCTTTGAAAATGTATTTTTTAAGTAAACCGGCTCAACCGGTTAAACCAATAACCCAGCGGTTGAACCATTGAACCAGTGACCCGAGCCTTCCACCGATTTGATGACCGATCCGGTTTTTTCACTACGACTAAAACACTTGGAAACTATAATTTTTAATTTTTTATGAGCAAAACAAATAAAATAATAGCTCGAAGTAATAGTGTCGGATACTATCAACTAGTATCAAGTGGTCTTACATTTTGCTTTGTTTATTATTTTATTGAAGACAATTCTGACGTTATAGTCAATGTGTAGTTTTACTTTAGGATCAGCGAATCAACATAACATCTACGGAAAAGAATCAATATGATTAAAAAATTTAGGGTAAATTACACTTTGGTACTCTGTAGTTTGACCCTATTTCACTTTGGTACCCTTGTGGTTTGAAACTTGACACTTTGGTACCGTGAAGTTTTGACCGTTAACACATTTGTACCCCCAATTATTTTTTTGTCAAATTTTAACAGAATATTCCACCATATTCCACCCGCCTCTCACTTGCCACACTTAAACTCTATGAGATTAGGGTTCGTGAAAAACAAACGCAGGGTTCTGCCACCAAATCATTCTTGAGGTATCGAACGACGATGAGATTAGGGTTCGTGACGAGATCGCCGATGCGGAACGAGCAAGATTGGTAATAGGCAGTGCGGAATTTGAGGACGATGTGGAAGATGAAGAAGAGATCGGTTAGGGTTCGAGAGAAAGTGACAAAAACGCCGAGAGCGATGTCCATTTGCAAATAGCTTTGGGTTCCGATTATGGGGAAATAAAAATAGAGAGGGTCGAGGAAGAGGGCGACGAAGCAAGCATAGAGGAAGGTTTGATTCCATCGGTCGACGAATTTTTATTTGGGTTCGAGGATTTGGTCCCACCATGGGACTTTTTTCGGAGAGAGAAGGAATGGGGAAAATGGGTGCAGAAAGCAGAGGAAGAAGAAGCTGCATAGGCATGGAGATCGGATTTAAGCATCATCTTCTTCTTCTTGCCTTGTTAGGGTTTCTTGTTGTGAGGAATGAAGTCAATTCAAATATTACCCGACCACATCTTCCTTCCTTCCATTAATTACTCGCTAAAGGCTGCTTTTGATCTTTCATTAGGTTTAACGTTAGAGTAAATAGAGTTTAAGTCCCTGACAGGGTATGTTTGCAACGCCAAGGGGAAAGTCCTGACATCAATGTTTATGTGTTGGATTGGAACTGGATTGTCCTTCAACGAATCAAAATTAACTCAAGCAGTTGGCTTTTTTGTGTTGTTGGTGGAAGATACATCTCCCACAGGGTATGTTTGCAACTCATTGATGAAGGAAATCACAAAGCTACCACTGCTCAATATCTTCATTTCTTTCGTCAGTGTCTTTTGGTCGATATATTTAGTAATGTAAATGTTTCCTTCTGATATTGTAATATTCCCTATGTAGTCAAGGTTCTATGTAATATCCCTCCTTTAGACTTACAAGCTGTAGTTTATGATGTTAATAGGTTGCTGAAAGGAGCTGTAGTTCAATTAGGTAGGTGTAAGTTGCTTATGCAGTGTATTCTAGGAACTCTTGTAGTTAAAAGTAGGATGAACAGCTCTGGTTTCAGCTCTGTTTCTCTGTAACTCTGTTTTCCTTTAGTGATATTAACGGTTTAATAAAAAAAAATAGAGTTTAAGTGTGGCAAGTGAGAGGCAGGTGGAATATGATGGAATATTCTCTTAAAATTTGACAGAAAAATAATTGAGGATACCAATGTGTTAACGCTCAAAACCTCAGGATGCCAAAGTGTCAAGTTTCAAATCACAGAGTACCAAAGTGAAATAGGGTCAAACTACAGGGTACCAAAGTGTAATTTACCCAAAAATTTATAATATTTTGGTAAGTGATACATATTACTATTAGTCATGAGATCCAAATCATGAAAGGATATTCCAAATACAAAATGAACAAGATGGTAGGAATTCCAAGACTTTTTTCCCCAATGCACAAACTGCATTTTTATTATTTTTAGAAAGAATCAATAAAAATTTTTTTCCTATAGATGGCCAGATGTGACAACTTTCTTTCTTTTTTTTTTTAAAAAAAATCCATCTGCTTTTTGTAAAACCTATATTATATATATATAAATA